>PNEQ01055339.1:0-14522 GCA_003012365.1 Medauroidea extradentata
ACAATAAAACTTCTTTAAATAAAAAATCAATATGATAAACGGTATTCTGTTCTATAAACTAGCTGGGGAAAAATATCAGTTAATTAAAAACGATATTACTTAAGCTATTAGAAAGAGGTCCTCAGATTATACGTTAAATGAGGAAGTCCTCGAATCATACTATAAACCCGTATAGGTGTGTGTGTGTGTGTGTGTGTGTAAAATGCACAATTAGTGTAGGTTAGTATTAGTTTGGATTAGTTTTGGTCTGGGCGCGGTCTTTAGTGCTAGTGAGCGGCGACATGAGGTGAGTATGGAGCAGTGTCGGAATGAAAATGCGAGAGAAACGGGAAATTCTCTAGAAAACCCACCAACCAGCTGCATCGTCCGGCACGATTCCCACATGCGAAAATTTGGGGACCGACCTCGCCGGGAATCGAATCCGATCGTCTTGGCGGGAAGCGGATGGTCTGATCATTTGACCACCGCGACCCCTAGTTAGATTAGTTTAAAATATACAAATAATAATTAATGTTACGTTCTGATTGAAATCGTGGTTGTGTTAGGTTAGGAAACTACAATAAAAATTAACACGCAGCGCTGCAAGCACTCGCACATGCACAAAACAGTTCAGACGCTTTGCATTTCTCCCGCTACTCTCGTGTATTTCTGTACTTGTTTCCGCAGTTGTATTCTAGGTATTTACTTCAGCGGGCTGTACATATTTTCCTTCATATTGTCGGCCTCTACAAACTAGAGACCAGTAGTTCTTGGAGGGTAGTTGATGTACACACTTTGAACATTTCCCGAGTTCTTTGTTATGTGTTTTTTCAGGAATCATGGAGTGTCGTTGGGTAGTGCACGTGCGAATACTACTTAATTTACCAACGGAATCTTGTGTTATTGGCCGGACACATCAGATGCTTGTAGGGTCAACGAAAATATTGCCGTAGCTGTTCTGTTGAAAGAACAAAAAGATCTTTAGGAGGAGCAAGAGGCTGTGTAATTAGTTACGTAGGCTTTACGCCTCGTCAGCAAGGCCGTTAGAGACTGTGACACGCAACTACTACCAAAGATCGGGAACTGCGATAGGAATTGGCCAAGGCCTCTGCTAAGGAACCATCCCAGCGTTCGCCTGGAGATATTTCGGGAAACCATGGCCGGGGCCAGGTGGCCATGGCTGGGAATCGAACCCGAGGCGGGTCCTCCTGATTGCGATAGTCCAATACGTTTACCATTGCGCCATCTGGCTCGTGTTTGCTGTATGGTGTATGTTTGTGTGGGAAGTACCATCGTCTATCAGCCTAATCTGATTGCCGTCTCTAGTTCTTACACATTTTTTTTTCTCGGCGAAGAAACATACTGTATTTGCTGTCGAAAACGTCCCTGCGACTCACTTTGGTTCCACCCATCACTAATATGTGAGTGATCAAGCGGTTGTTGTGGACTTCTGCATTTTAAACACTCACTACCTTGTAGTGTCGAAATGCTATGCGTTTCGATGTCTGCTAAAAACATGGGCACTAGCTGCTCTCTTTCAGTGTTCTCCACACCATTTCTGCTGCTGTTCTGTCAGAAGTAGCAAGGGACCAGAGTTTGATGAAGTAGTGGCTAGAGCTCTCGCCTCCCACAAACACAAAGGCGATCCAGGTTCTACCCTGGTAGGGTCGGTCCCTGATATTTCGCATGTGGGAAATGTGGCAGGTGTTGTCGTTGGCCGATTAATACCTCCGGAATACTCTTGTTCCTCGCTCTCCTCATTCCGTCGCTTCTCCATCATGTAGGCAGGGACTGGAAAATTTCGCGAATTCAATTATCTGTAGGCTAGAATCCATTTTACTATGCCTACTTAAGCCCCGACTATTTGTTCACCTGTTGCTACTCAGTGGAACAGCAGGCAATGAACGAATAGACGAGGCTTGAGTATGCACTGTACAATGGATTCTAGCCTACAGGTAATTGAATTAGCGAAATTTTCCAGCCCCTACGTATAGGGTTTTATTTCGTGTCTTCGTTTAGGGTTAGGCAAACTCCTACGACTGCTCAATCAGAAGTCTTCTCTCGAGATGTGATGCCCAGCTCTAGGATACCCCTCCCCCATACGCTATTTGTTATTAATATGGCGTACTGGTTGCAGAAACATTTTCCGACAACCAAAATAAACCAGTTGAGAACAGTCTCAGTATGTAGACCCCTATAATGGCGAGGTGGAAGTTCTTCAACCACGTAAACGTTGCTGGTAGTTGGATTCTATGTTGCTAGGGAGGTTTCAAATCAGTTCGGGAGCTTGTGCCATATGTTCCGAAACCTTTCATCTTTTAAAATTTAATTTTTGGTTGTTTACTATGCCGTTGTATGGTTGCATTTGCGGGACAAGTCCTTTGCTTTGGGACATGGATTAGAAAATTGTGTGTTTGTAGCAGTTAGATAGATGACGTCTGTTTGATACCATTAGCTAGCGTTGTATGTGTTGTATAATCCACCAGGGCGCGTTCTGCTGATAGCTATTTGAAACATAAAAGTGATCAAGATGCTCAGCCAAGGCAGATGATGTGGTAAACGACACGCTCTGTATGTTTTTTGTCTCGCGACGAAGCCAGTCGGAGAGAACTGCGAGGACTCTCCCATGACCTTGGTGGGTTGGTGTTTTTAGCACAAGACTGGCTGAGGAACGCGCTATTGGCCGCTGAAGTGGACGTGATGCATGGCGCTGGCGGTCACCCAGCCTCGGCCGGCCAGCGGGGCAAACAGGTCCCCGTCGTGCTGTGTGATATACAGCACGGCTACAAACATCGCTGGTTGCTAGGTGGACGTCTGGAGGACATCTTCTCAGCACAGCCTTCTTTGTTGTCAGTGATTCTCCTTCATAAGTCGTGTATTTATGTTGCTAGGACCGCCATTACCCTACTTGTATTAACCTTCCCAGTCTCGGCGAAAAATACAGAGGCCGTTGCACAATACACAAATGCAGTTCTGTGCTGGTGCTTTTCTGAAGCTTGATAGGTCCACTAGCTAGTAGATACAGACGTCACAGCACTTCAGACCATCGGCCCATTGTAGCAGCGCCGTCATGGTCTGAATCGCTCCCGGAAAGAACCCAGCATCCAGTAAAGTACGTCTTATGCAGGCGTCATTTGTCACCGAATATCTATAGCCAGCATATCGAGTGCAACGCACGTTGTTTGGTTAGCGATGAGGTATCTAAGTGAGCACTATAGTGGCAGTAACCGTAAAATTCATTCGTTACAGTACCCAATTGAATGTCCGCTTGTCCTAAGAGTTTTAACATCCTTACAGAATTTAAAATTGCTGTGTTGTAATGGTCTTGCAATATCTAATTTTCGTTTAAGAAAAAAATCTGCGTAGTTTCTGTCCAGAACAAGGTTAGCAAGACTTGCTGTCGTGTATTAGTGTACAGTAAAAAAATGTACATTTACAAGGAAATTCTTGTAACGTAATATCAGAACATTATCTGTCAGATAGTAAAAGTAAGATGTCAGAAACATTTTAAATTGGTTACAAATATCGTAAACAACTTTGGGAACTAGTAAAATAATGCTAATGAGCAGATTTTTCGAATTGAAACAAAATAAACCTAGGAGACCTTTCACATTTTACAAATCATTTCGTAACACTACAAGCAATTATTGTAAAATGAACCAGATATTATCTGTAAATATACAAAATTTGTTTGTAGATTTACAGAAATGTTTGTAAATATACAAAGAAATTTGTAAATGTACAAGATTTGTGTAAATTTTACAAAATATTTTTGTAGTGTTACAAAAACCTTTTTTTGGACACTGGTTTCCAAAAAACCTTTTTGTAAAAGTACAACATTTTTTTTACTATGTGGCTAATTGTAGATCGTGGCGGGAGCGGCGTGAAGAGTTCCATAAAGATGTTGCCACATTGTTATCTTCTGAATTTTCATACCTAACATCTTGTGGTCGCGGATTCAACTTAAGATTCAAGTACTAGATGTGTTTCTTCTTTTTACTTAGCCAATACCCTATTTTTACTATTTTTTTATTTCATTTCTTACATTTTCATAGATACATATATAAATTTCAGAAGTTAGATATTTTAGAGCCCTTGCCACTTATAATCCTTGTATTTGATAGTCTCGTCCTGATTCAAAACTTAAGTTTTATTTGAAAATTGTTCAAAGGGACTTAGCAAATTACTTTAACTTTCTGTATGAACATTGTATTCGAAATATTAAAGCGTAGTTACGGAATAATTAAGCTAATTTAAAATGTTAGATAATCTGTCATCATGTAATAGACTAAATAACTTACAGTACCACCAATACAAACATAGTCGTAAAATGTAATGTTTCTATTAAGAAATATGCCAGTAATTCGTGAAATCCGTTATGCATTATACGAAAACGAAGAATTTTAAGAATAAAAGGTGACACGGCATTTTACCCGTCGCTTGCAACGTGTTTGGGAAAAGTTAGGTGACGAAAATATTAAACATGTCCCAAATGCGTTTGCCTGTGGAATAAAAAAACAGTCCAGGGGGTCAATTATTGAAATTATGTGAAGTAATTCCATTACGAGATTGCTCGAAAATTTCGCAATGGTTTTTACTTTGCGGTTCTTGAATGGAAATAATTTCGTAATGAAATTATTCCATCCGAAATTAATTTAACTGGCTGTGAACTTAGTGAGATGGTGAGATCTGAGATTTCACTTTACTAGTCAACAAAGAAATATGGCGGACATGTGGATGCAATATTTGGTTATAAGAGACTTGGAGGATTTGGAAAATAATGTCAGACATCAGCATGTGTTTCGAGAACGTGAATATGCATTTGGATTGAGCGACAATAAATTTGTGAAGCTTACCAGATTAAATAAAAGATGTGCTGCACATTTAATAACTGAGTTTAAATTATTGCTCTTTTGTAATATTCTTCGGTACGAAATCCATTATCAAAAATATGAAAATCCTTACGATGTTAAATTATCAACGATTTAAAAATAACCTACTCTACTCTTCTAACCTCACAAACTGTAAGAGCTCACAAATGTGTGTGCGTGGAAAATGGTTTTCGTTCGTCACTTATTTCCAGTGGGGTGCATTCCGTATGTGGAAAAAGTTATTGTTCGCCTCGATTGTAGTCGTTTGCTCTTAGTTCCCTACAGGAAGTTGGAATTTTCAATAATTTCATCACCACATTCCACGTTTCGTAATTAAGTACTCAAGAATAGCATTCTTTGGGTATACATTTTTCATTACGGAATCAGGCCTGTGAGATTCGGAATGTGAAAATAATCTCGTAACAACTCAATAATCGGGTGCCAGGCGATGATGGAGTGTATTTGATAAATAGTGTTTAAGAGGGCGTGGTACATAATTGAACGCTAAACGCATTAATCTATAACTGTAGGTTTCTTGAAGCCAATTTGTGAAAACTAAACAATAGCAATCCTAGACAATAGTTTCAGCCAACGTTTTAAACAAAATAGTTTCCAGTGTTACGAACTTCTGAGGCACAATCTCTGACGCCGGAATCTCGTGCATTTAACTGCGGCGCAAGATATCACGCGTAACGAATTAATAATTTTGGATAAATATTTACTCATAAAGTTGGCAAATACCATTATCTAGGATTGTCATTGAGTATTTTATCCATATTGGCTTCGAAAAATTCGTAGAAATAAATTGATGTTTCCAGTGTTTATTTATCTACCACGCACTCAGTCCCCTCATACATAGTCAAAAGGGACATTGTCTGACTGTGTGTCAAACGAAACTGTGTATTATCTTTCGTGCGTTGTCGCATCTTATGTAGTAATGGTTCCATCGTTTGAAGCCTTACAGGAAAAATAATGCTGTGTAAAGCTTGTTTGCAGGTTCAGTGCAGTGTGCGTAACGACTATGAACTAACTGATTATTATTTATGAACGTGATTGAGTCGTCCTTATGGCGTCATTAATTTCATGATTCAAACAAGAGGAATAGCTTATCCACAGCTCAAACTTCTGAAAAGTTTAGCAATAGCTTTATTTACAGCTCTTTCGCGGTGCTTACTGTATTATGAAGGGGAGCTAATGTAAATAAATATTTGTAAATTTACCGCACCTGTGTATAGGATTGTTAAGAAAGCCAGTATGGTAAAACTGTTTCCGGTACATCAATAATAACGTTCATATACAGTTTAGAAAACTGTCGAATAAATAATGGCGAAACAGACGTGTGTAGTGACAATGCTAAACATTTGCTGTATTTACAATACATAAGTGTGGTAGCAGTTGTGTATGTGAGATTTTGCCATTTTTGTTTAAGGTCATGCGCTCTTCTCTCTACTGATTTTGCGATAAATATGTTTTCTAAGCTTAAACGAAAGCATATATCAAAAATCAGTTCGGCAGTTTTTTTTAAGTGGTTTTTGCTGAGATAGCATTTTTTTTTTTTTCAAAACAATAAATACAGGGTTTTCACTACAAATACAACCAGAATTTCGCTAATTAGATAACTAGCTAAAACCGTATTATTTACTGCCTTGAAAAAATCAGACAGCATGAATAAGGCTATTTAAACAAAAATGCCACGCAAATTTTTTTGTACCTTCGAAAATATTATTATTTTTTAACGCAAATGAATACGTGTACCAAAAATTCATTCTGGCAGTTTTAACACTGTTGTAAAACACCAAACAGATTTTTAGATTTTTGCCCCTGAAATAGCACATATTTTGTAGTTGAAATAAGCCAAAATGAAGCAAAATATTTTTTTGCTAGCAAATGGTACGTTATTTTTAAAAACGCTCTGGTAACATTGTGTATCGTATGACTGTACACAGTCTCAAATTTTTTCAAAGCATTTGGATAAATAATATTCATGTTATTTGCAATTGTTTGAAATAAAGGAAAGACCATGGCCGGATTTTTACAGTACACGAATGTGCTATAGCACGTTCACAATAAAGTGAGCAGTGCATAAAGTTTTCTTTCAGCCGTTTTGCAGCCATCTTTACTATGTTTAATATGAAAACTTCCAAGTAACTAAAAATCAATGTTAACTGTTTCGACACTCAAAAGTTAACATATATTGGTCTAATAAAATATATTTTTAGTTAATTACAAGTTGTGCTGAGTGCTCTGTTTATAGTGAACAGCCTATATTGTCTTCTTTTGTATGCGTACCTCTAGTGGGCAGCGTGTTTTATGAAGGCAGTTGTTTGTTGGGCTTGTACTGTGTGTCTGTTGTCGCCAAGTAGTTATCGCTCGTGTGGCGAGGCAGGTTGAACTCTGGACGTGACACACAATAGAGCAGCGAGTCTTCCTGCAGCGGTTCGGAACACCACACAGTGTCGAGGCAACAGTTGTTATATTTTTCCTGTGCGACATTTCTGCGGTATAGTAAAACACAAGCACATATTGTTAGGTGTGTATAAATTTTTACACAAACGCTACGTGGTAAATCGACATCAATATAAAGGAAAGATAATAGTGTAGAATTTTTTTTTACTATGCTATCGAACGGTTTGCCAGACTGATAATACGTTTTTGTTTCTGTTCCAGGCGAAATATTTGTAGACTAAATTTCCTGTGCAAGATATTGTACTAAACGAATTGTATTTCAGGCAAAATGTTGCTTACAAAATTGCCTAAAACTTTAGAACTGACGTGTTTTTTTTTTATTTATTTATTTATTTATGTATTTATTTTTATTTATTTATTTTTTATTTTTTTATTTATTTATTATTTTTTTTTTGCAATCTACATATTGAATTCTGTACACTTGAAGATTTCAATAACAGTTTTTAGTGTTGCTTTGTTACCATCTTTTGAGCAAACATATACCCCCCCCCCCTGCGCAATTGCTTTTCAGTCACTGTGATTCTGGTTTATTACTTCTCTTTCTCATTGTTTCGTCACGCTTTCAACTTTTTCTACTTCTAAATTTCAACTCGGGCGATCGCCAATACTTTCGATATAACAGACGTTACGTTAGTTCCATCACCGAATCGTAAAATTACCATATGAAATTTTTTTGTCAGTTCATATTTGCCAGACCGAGGAACTATGCTGTGTTTGCTATACAAAGAAACTTAAGAGTGCGTAGTAGATAAATAAACGCTGAAATCGTCAAATGATTTCTAAGCTATTTTCAAAGCCAAAATTGATAAAATACTCAATGACAATCCTAGATCATGGTAATTGCCAACTTTATGAGTAAATATTTATCCAAAATTACTAATTCGTTACGCGTGATCTCTTGTGCCGCAGTCAAATGCACGAGGTCCCGGCGTCAGAGATTGTGCTCCGAAAGTTCGTAAAACTGGAAACAATTTTGTTTAAAACGTTGGGTAAAACTATTGTCTAGGATTGATATTGTTTAATTTGCGCAAATTGGCTTCAAGAAACATACAGTTACAGATGACTGCTTTTAGCGTTGAATTATGTAATCGAATATCATATCGAGGGTTGCTTTGTAAAATATTGTTGCGTGCCGTGTACCTGGAGGTCAGTGGTCGGCAGCTGTTTTGTAACACTTTGTGGACTGGCCCCTGACTCATGCCGGGCTGCTACGTGATGGGAGTCACGCCGAAGCTACGTCATGGATACCTGTCCCAACTGCGCTTTAACCCTACGAGGGCGGCCTACGTGACTCAAATCATATCAGAAACATACTGTAATGTCTAATTTTAGACCCCTGTGATGCGGTAATTCCCCTACTGTTTTGCCTAGTACATAAGAGCTGAATCGACAAATTCGGGGGGAGTTCGCTATTGGTCGTGCTAGAGGAAGGTGCTATGGTTGTGGAGATAGACTGGTGAAGACATCTTGGTGACATCGGTCTACTGTGAGGCGACAGGCGGCAACCTTCGGAGCAGTGTTGGACGAACCACGAGGACTGTTGCGGCGGACTGATGGACGGAGGAGGAGGTACGCGACGGGAGTCGAACCGAAGACCTCAAGAGTGAAGACAGCGGTGCACTCGGGGTGCTGCGCAGCACATGACGATTCATCACTACGGCGGACTATTAAGGTTGTACACTGTCACTACTTGAAAGACTGTTAATTGGAAATATGACTGAATTTTATTGTAATTAGTAGTGTTTAATTAATTGATGGTAGACATTTTTTGTGCTTTAATTGTCAAGGTTAACTAACGTGTATGTGACACAGTGGTAATTATGTGCATAACTAATGGTGTTGTGAACGTTATAGTTGATTACTGTTTTGTGTATTTCGTAGCTTTGTGAGCTATTAAATCCAGTACTTAATTTAACTTTTTTATTTCTAATTATAAGACCTCTATCTCAAAAGAACTCATGGCAATTGCCCACATATGAAGTTTATGTTTCAAACTTGTAACAATATAAAATGTATATATAAATATCATATTTTGAAAATTTACATATTTATATGCGTCCCTAGAACTTAATGGTATCTACGCACGCCTAAATTATGATGATTAGTTACCAAGAGGGATTTTATTCTGAACCTAGAATATACATACTGTATACACATGTGACGAATGTAACGTAAATTTTTATTATTTTTTTTTTTTTTTTACTTTTTACTTAACATTTTTTAAAACCTTGTTTTAATTTTAAATGTGTATGTATGTTACGTCTAGTAAACATAGAATCATGTTTGGACTGCTCGGGATTGTTAACCTACACCAGTAGTACGCAGGTCAGGACAGTAGTAGTAAGATAAGTAAGATATATATGGAACGCAAAAGGGGACTAACTATACAGTGCTGTGTTGCCACATTGTGCGTATATAAAATGTTGTCGTACTTTTTGCCACTGACATTTTCGTCTCTATTTTGGCGCAGGGTTCGCGAGGTGTGCTCATTAGGTTTTTTATACATATACATACACACACACACACACACACACACACACACACACACACACACACACATATATATATATATAGTGTGTGTGTGTGTGTGTGTGTGTGTGTGTGTGTGTGTGTGAGGGTGTGTATCTCCGAACAAGACAAGTAATTTACATGAATGTTTCCAGCAGTTTCATGAATCGTGACTGACACATTGCAAGGTTGTAATTAGCTACATGACCGTGTTAATTGTTACATGGCCGTGAAAGAACACGACGGAACAGTAAGACAAAGCAGGTCTTCAGAAGCCCACCCGGTTACAGTATGCCACGTTCGCAACGCGTTGCAACAATCCTGACGGTCACGCTCCGTGGTGGTGATTCCCAAGGTCAGGCAGTCGCCAAGACTCTTGATGTGAGCATGGTTTGTGGCATGGCTGGTGTAGTTAGTGAAGGGGGGTGGGGTAGTTGTGCCCCCAGTCACCTTCACACACCCACCACCCGCTGTGGCGCCGCGCCTTTTATCCCGTGCCCAGTCTTCCAGTGTATGGCGGCCGCCTACCCCACGTTTCAAATGCGTTGCAGCGTGTTCGTAAAACAGGTTTTTTCTACGAAAATATTCCACGTGCGACTATTGTGCCAACGTACGAAAAGAAAAACTTCAGACAAGGTCGGAACCTCATTATTAAGCCGCCATGCTCATTAAAAGCACTTTTTCTAAGCCCCCCCAACATGGTTAAAAACGGCCTTTTCAGACTTCCGTACTTCAAAATGTACTAACCGGATGTATGTAAAAAAACTCAGATTGCGACCTGCACTGAACTTAGTTGCAGACTTTCCACCAATAAAATTATATGGTCACCGCTTAGTGTCCCGTAGTAAAATCGTTCGGCGGGAAGCTTACAGGATAGTTCAGTGCTTGGATCGTTGAGGCGACGCGGCCTTTGATGCGCGCTTCAAGGTCGACCTTACAGCTCCGTCGCTTTTGAGCCTCTCACTCGAGCCGCAACGGCTCGACAGACGCGACACGACGTTACGACGCTAGAAATGCTCCTCATTGCGAACACTAGTTTTTCGGCAAAAAAAAATATTACGTGTAGTCCATTGCCGTTATATACTAACCTCTAGTACAACAACCGCAGATGTTTACTGTACTTTACTTTCTTTTTTTACTTTATACTTTATGTAACCACTTGCATTTCGAAATGTGGGAATAAAGACACGATTACATATTTGCTTAAAACGTTATAATTTGCTTACGATAACCAACGAAAATCCGTCTTAAAATAAACACAGTTTACTGTCAACTCATCAGTTTTACAGACATTTGGGCCCAGAATTAAATTCCGGCTCGGATAAAATCGATATAATTTCTAATCGGAATTCGCCTCGGATCTGCCATTTTTGTCGAGATGTCCTTGGAACCGTGGTGCTGATTGGCGGACATCTTTTGTTTTCCGTGTCGCGGCGGTTGTTTAGCGCCAGTAGAAATTTACAGGTGTTTGGATGTCTATATAAAACACTGCACAACAACAACTCTAGACAGTGGTGTTTGCTATATTAATTAGCAAACTTTTTTCAGAGTGGCGCATTCGCTTAGCATAAGGCACTATAAGTTAAGCATAATCTCTTGCGCCACAGTGAGGGTTACGTCGTCGAGCGGACGACTGGAATACTCAATCGTCAGTAAAATCTTAACTGTTCATAAAATTTCGACGAAATTATTTGCTGAGTATTTATTTTATCAACGGACGTTCGTTTAAATAGCAATATGCGATAGTGTGCTTTACTTTCGAGTAAAAAATTTGACACTGTTTTTAGAATGATAAAAGCTTGAATCTACAAAATCTACAAAAATGGAAAGTTGTCATTTTTATAATGTTTATATGATAATATCTAGGTCTCTATAGTAAGCGAATTAAAAAAAAAATACTCTCGTTTTCATTTGATAATAATTTTAACGTCCGCAAACCTTTCTCGCAGAGATTTCCCACCTTTTCTTACGCTTTTAGAACAATCTTGTAACGGCCGAGGCAATTACACACCACTCTGCCACAAAGCCCAAACCTCTGGAATTAGAAACGTGACATTTGTAGAGTAGGTCACCCTAAAGACGTAGGTTAACACTACGGAGATCTTTTCAAACGAAATTCAACCATACAGACTGAAATGTATTTCCCGATAGGCTTTCGTCGTTACTTTCACTTCAATGGAACAGAGGTCTACATATGCGTCTCGAAGCCAATTATGATTAAAATATAATTTAAAAAGGGATTCTTGCAAACAGTTCTGGACAACTCCTCGAGTAGATATTTTGCCCGAGTTAGTCGCGTAATTCGCCATATAGAGCATTAGGGTAGATTACACACAACTTTACACAATACAAACTAGGGAAAGAGTCAACTTTGGCCTATGTTAAGGAAATGTTTAGGAACCCTCGCACCATTCCCCTGTAACGATTCCGGGAAACCATAGAAAACCACGGGGTGGCCGAAACCGGGATTAGAACCATTGAGAAGCTAATAAATTATGAGGATGTGCTGTGAAAAGAGGAATTTGGTGAGTTATACAGTAGTAAATAATAAATTTACTAAAACATAGTAGATCAAGGAAACACGAAAGAACATAGGTATTCATAAAACACTTTACCAAGATACTGCAACAAGTTTACTATCCTTGGGCCAAGTCGGGTTCGATCTGGACGGAGGACGTGGTAAAGCACACGAAATAATTAAATTACAATTCCTAACTTAAAACAAGCTAACGAAAATACTCAGCAATAATAACACAACACTTGTCTTATTATGAACATCAAAGTTCATTGCGGGCGAATATCCAAAAAACTTTGAACAATTCTTGCAATGGGTTCGTATTATGAACATCAAAATCACACTTGTCTTATTCACAACTTCATGGATCGATATTAACAATGTTAATATTTCTAACACATACAATCCCTACTTTAAGCAGACAGTTAAGCAACGTCTGTCTCTCTCGCACACAACAGTCCTCATATTACGTAATCACTGTTCAATCAAAACTTCTCTTTCCGGAAACTTGTTTCAGAAACACGTGACCAATTATTTTCCAGGGGATTGCTGACATGAATAGAAGAAATATTATATGTGACAGCCTCGGTCAATAAGGAATATTAAAGACTGTAAAAGCTATTGAAGGTGAAGCCCGAAAATCATATGTTGTGGGTTATTAAGAGAAGTATTTATGTTAAAGGGCAAAAATGTGGTGTGTGAAGCTGCTAAACCAATATTTGTGCTAAAATTAGTTACGGCGCGTCGTACGCATTATCAAGTGAAAACTAGCTGTTTGCACACAATATGGTTACTGTGACCAAAAAGTGATGTTTGATGCCACAGTATTAACCAGCGTGTCGTAACTGGACAACAAGGCGCTTCTGTTACAACTCTCTTAAGACCCGCCGTTTTCATGAAAAGCGCACACAAAGATTACACTTTACACTTGTAATTAACGATGACCTGACGGGTAGGCAACTCTTCCTACACCCCGGTGTGGACACGTGCAATTTTCAGACTAATCGAAAATCTCTGTGTGAGAGGTTAACGGATGTTAAAATAAATGTCAAATGAAAATGAGATTATTTTTTAAATTCAGTTACTATAGAGGCCTAGATATTATCATATTAAAAATTATAAAAATTGCAGTTTTCCATTTTTTACATTTTGTGATTTCAAGCCCTTATTTTTCTAAAAAAAAAAATTTAATTTTTTTACTCGAAAGTAAAGCATACTACCGCATAGTGCTACATAAATATATACATTGATAAATATCTACTCGGCAAAAAATTCTCACCGAATTTTGATGAGTAGTACCTACAGATTTTTATTGATGATGGAGTACTCTAGTCGTCCGCTCGACATCGTATCTTTCCACACCCCGTAAGGTCGTCTATAAACAATCGAATATAGTTATTCAAACATTATTTTTTAAAATTACCCACGTAAAGATGAAACATTATCTTTGATTGGCATATTTTAAGTGATGCTTGCAGATCTGCAAACCTTTCGCAAGTGTCAACAGCTTCTAAACGTGACGTGAATACGTCGTTAAAAACTCACTTGTCAAGTTCTTATCTTGGCATATTTAACAGCTTGCTTGATAACAGAGGCAGGTGGTAAACACGTTTAATCGGCTAGCCAGTTTCGAATTACAGCCATGATTGCCAATATATGGCATGCTCAGGTCGTAAGTAGTTTGCCGCACGAGTGGTTTAAACCGGTTACCGCATGACTCCATATTGAACACTTCCGGATGTTTGGCAGGCTGCTTTAAACATAGCTGTATCCTTGCAACCTTGTGTTCTCAGTCACGGACCCCACATCTCCCTAGCTATAGACCGTCTCTGTACGTGTGAGGTGAGGCGTACATACAGCTTAAGGTTGTTCAAGTGGGGAAAAAACATAATTTTATATTTGTATGAAATAGTGTTAGTTTTGTACACATTACTTGAGAGTACATATACCTCTAACGGAAAAAAATTAGCTCATCTAATTTTCTCGTAATGGCACTTCAAAGTCAAAATTTGCGTATTTTTACTTCATACAAAACTTGAAAACCAGTTAACATAATGAAATGAAAAAAATCATATCAAAACTACGCGTTACTGTCTATGGCCTGTAGCATTTAAAACCCGTTACAAAAAATGTTTATGTTAAATAAAAAATTTCAAAATTTAATTTTTTTTGGTACTTTTAGA
>PNEQ01055340.1:0-14520 GCA_003012365.1 Medauroidea extradentata
TTGAGCCAACGTCAAGCACCAAATAATCCCAGCTGTTACCTGACAGAGCACTGGAGTATAGGTTACATTCCTTTGGTAATATAAAATAAATAAATGTAAATATAAAATAAACATAAAATAAAAATAACAATTGAATTTATACAAGTAAGCCAAAAATAACTTTAAAAACAGTGTGAAGTTGGTCGGGGGGGGGGGGGGGGGGGGGGGGGGGGGGGGGGGGGGGGGGCTGGCCCCTGGGCCCCCCCTCTGGCTACGCCACTGTGTGTGCGTGTGTGTATTTGTGATGACATGTAGCATTACATATTTGAATGCATGTGTTTGTGATTATATGTAACATTACATGTTTGAATGCATGAATGTGCATGCACATGTTGGTATATGTATGTATGTAGGTATTGTGTGTGTAGGTAATGTGTGCTTACACCTCCATAGTTCAGATGCAATAATGTTAAAGTGATGCTCTACAGGTCCATAGTTTGAACCAGCATTGGGGAATTAAAAAAGTTGCTTCGACAGGGATCTAAAACTCTGGACCTTCAGAGTTTTACTATAACAGTCTATCCACTGAGCTACTGAAACAACCAATAACTAATAGTACATGTTACTATATATATATATATATATATATATATATATATATATATATATACATATATATATATTATTTTATTTTTACGGACTTGGCTAAAGAAGGCACTGCAGAGTATTCAATTTTTTTTTCATAAACAGGAATGTAAATATGACTTCTCTTGCTAAGTGCGTCTGTGTACAGAATGTTGGCGAAGCCGGTACATCAAGCGATGAGGCGACCTCGCCAGCTGCTGTTTCGTGTTCGGTAATAGACTTGTAGACATGCATATCAGAAATGATCGGGTTGAAACTGACGCAGATTTCAACACATTTCTTATCAGATGTAAAAAGGCATTCCTGGCTTTACTCTCGCGGCAAGACTGGCACATTAAAGTGTATGTGTCTTTGAGTAGGAAATTTATTAAAGGCGGGTTAGCGGAGAAAACTACCACAGAGACGTTTCATTTTTCTTTTCCATGTCACGTCTCTCGAGTCCTTAGGTGCGGGTGACATATTTGATGAGGAATTCATTCCCGTGCTTACAAATAACGTTATGGAGTTTGCTGGGCTTTAAAGCTTCTCCTACAACTGAACATGCATATATCTCAGTATATACCGTTCACAGTTAGCGCTGTGCACACCAAACATCCTGTGTTTATTGGCGATAGGAAACCTTGCATCAATGTAGACTGTCCTACCGACGACTGCTTTTTGTACAGTGTGGTCGCGGGAATGTATCGCTCACTGCATCATGGTGAAAGACACACATCTTACTCCGATCCTATGAGGGTACTTAAGATTACTGGTATGACTTTCCCTGTGATGCTACATCAGGTGACACATTTCGAGAAGATGAATAAAATTTGTGTTGACAAAGACACAAATATTATTGACGGTATGTGCACTTATGCGACGGACACTCGCATAGTTCTTCTTCACATATCTCCTGAGCGAAGAGAGCACTATGTAAATATTTTGGCACATCGTGCCAGTGAAACTATTGCCCATTTACACTTTGTAACTATTCAAAATCTAGCTCTACCTGCGGGTAGTCAGTTTGCTAAATGTAAAACAAAAATCTGGATTTGACCGCACTGTGTTCAGTATTTTTCGAGCGAAGACAGACTCACTGCACACACTGAGCTGCGTAAACAACACTCTTCTGTACAAGCTACATTTCATAGCCAGGATGATAAGTGGCTTGCATTCACAAACATTTCTGAGCAGCAGAGAATGGGTTTATGTTGCGTATTGCGACTCTAAAACCTTTTTGCAGCCACTGGCTACATCAATGCCACAAGACGGTTCTATCACTACGGTTATGAGTACACGCGTACTGTACACTGCTTTTTTTAATATGTAGTTATGATGCTAGTAAAACTGAGTACCATATATTTGTGGGTGAGGATTGCATGTACCATTTTGTGGCTAAACTTATCGAGCTGAGAAAATATGCATGTGACATTTACAAGGTAGATGTTGGTAAGAAAGCGTTGACTGCAGCCGATAGGTTCGGGCTCGCGAGTCAGACAAAAGGTCACATTTGCAAGAAGGACTAGCATAATGCTTCAGACAAATTTGTATTTGACCATTACCACCTGACTGGTGAACTTAGAGGATACATACACAATATGTGCAGTTTACAGATCCATCACGCGAAGTATTAGCTTGTAGCTTTTATTCACAACATGTAAAATTATGTTTTATCATGTGCCCGATGGCCTCACGCCATGTTACACAGGTAGACTGGAGTGTGGTTATTGAAAATCCAGGCAAAATCAAAGTTATTGGGAACACAATGGAAAGTTACAAGTGTATCACAAAATATATTTCCTATAGGAACACTGAACAAGGGGGTTAGCGCACAGTACGACTTAAATTTATAAATTCTTTATTATTCGCGATGGCATTGCAGGACTCTTTAGCTGGCAATGTAGTGTTGCACCAGCTGAAACACACCCGGGTGCAGTTTCCAGACGATTTTCAGTTTGATTTAGAACAAAGAAAGGGAGTATTTAAATATGACCACATGCTTTCTATGGAAAATTTACGCGAGACTTTCCTACTTCCTAGAAACACATTCTACAATGTAATGCGAGGTGAGGGTGAGAGCGAGAGCGATTACATGCATTCGTAGGCCAGGGCCCTCGTGTTGCCTTGGGCACCTCTGTGGGTAAACATATATACAAATATATTATGTGTTTGTAGTCTAATTCTATTTATAAGCACTTAGACGACATTAATTAGTCTCTGTGTTATACAATGGATGCACAAATTCCCTCTATGCATAATGTACTGGCGCTGTGGGCGAAGCAGCAGTCAGTGAGGGTGGGGGTAAGGTCGTGCCTTATCGGCGCCGGCGAGTCGATGACGATGAGTCGCGCTCTGCCCCTCTCCTTTACCGCTACTCAACACAGTCTGTCACTCACTGCTGTATGCATTGGACACAGTTTACACTCTTCGTGGTTTCATTGTTATATTAGACCACGCCATCGCTGTTTACATCGATCGTTAATAGTTTACTCTTCCGTGTGTTACGCTTAAGAGCTTTATGAATACAGAATACTAACGATGTTGTGATGTGAAGTGCATAGTCATTAGTGGAAAACTCAAGCATTATGTCCAATAAGTTGGCAAGGGCGAGGAGGAGAAAGTTGAACGTAGTAAGTGAGTTAGTGAATGAGAATTTATTAAGTACCAAAACTGACTAATTTCTTTAAAAACGATACATCACAAAATGTTGCCACAGCTGAGACCAGTACGTCTGCACCAAAAGTAGTTCCTCCTCACAAAGTAGCAGTCAAGAGGTCAAAAACACTGAATTTGTACCTGTATCTTCCCCTACTGATGATACCGTTGATTGTGACTACAGTGATCCTGATAGTAAAAATGGCAATTAAAAAGGGTGTGTTAACAGACACTGAAATAAAATTTATTTCAAAATTGTAGCAGGTGCCAGTGATTACTTGAGATCCTGCAACGTAGCCAGCACCAGCAAACATTATGCACATTCATCGTAATGAATTTGTTTTGAAAGGGCCAACATAATATTCGAACGAAGACCATGATTACCAAGAAAATGACGAAAATAGGCACTTTTCAACCCAATTTCGGTATTGTTTTTTGGAAAATGGTGAACAAATATCAAGGCGATTGTTGATTTATTCTGAAATATCAGATTCTGTCTATTGTTTCTGTTGTAGATTGTTTATTCCCTCACCAAAGTCCCATTTTGGTCAAGCAATGGGTTTACTACTGGAAAAATTTAGCAGACCATTTAAAATCCCATGAGTTGTCACTAGACCATTTGAAAAATATGTTTACATGGTTTGAAGCAGAAAATAATTAAAGGAGACACATCAATCAAACAGCACATTACAAAGCAAATTGAGACTGAGGCTCAGCGTTCAGAAGAAGTATTGCATCGATTAATGGAATTTAGCTCATGTCTAGCAAAGCATAATGTGGCTTTTCGTGGGTCATCTTCCAAAGTTAAAAAAAAAAAAAAAATAATGTAAACTTGCTTGGACTTGTGCAACTTTAAGGAAACTTTGAGTGAACAGTTAAGATGTTTAACTTATCCAAAAACACAATTTCATTTATTAAGTGCGTCAATAGAAAATGAGCTATTAGTGTCTCAGTAAAGCAAAGTATCTCGACGAAAATAAAGAATGCCAGATATTATTCTGTTATCCTTGATTGTACTCCAGATATAAGTCACAAGGTTCAAGTTTCTTTAACGATTCGCTATGTCCTGAAGTTGATGATGGGAAGATCAAAGTAGAAGAAATCTTTATAGCCTATCGAGTTGCCAAATAAATCACTGGAGAAGCTTTACTGACTTGCTATTCAAAGAAATTGAAGAGTGTTTTTTTGAACATGACAAACTGTCGTGGTCGAGGCTGAGATAATGGTGCCAACATGGCAGGTGTACATATAGGACTTCAATACTGTGTACTGGAAAACTTCCCTTTAGCTGTATTAATTCATTCCTTGTTGGTGCCATGGCCTAAACCTAGTAATTGCTGATGGAGCAAAATCATCAGTTAAGTCAACATCTTTATTTAATACTTTACAATGCCTCTCTAGTTCAACTAAGCACTGGTGTGTAATAAGCGACCATACCAAAGCACTTACTCTAAAATAAGTGTGTGAAATGTGTTGCGAAGATCGCATAAGTGCTGTTCAGGCTGTTAGACACCAATACATGGAAGTTAGGGATGCATTAGTTGAGTTAGGAGATGCAATTGATGTCTCCCAGACAGCCTCTGAAACTCAATCTTTCACCAATCATATGAAAAACTTTGTCTTCATAGTAACTTTGATGTTGTCGAATGATATTCCTTTTGAAGTTAATTTGTTTAGTAAAAGCATTAAAGGGAAAGAAGTTGACATCAGTGACTGTTCTGAGAAGATCAATAAGTGTTTCGAGTTTTTAAATTGATTTAGAGATAATGGATATGTGGACACAGTAATCTCTGCTAAAGAAATAGCCGCTGAATTGTTATCGAACCTGTTTTTCCCGAGAAAAGGATAAGTAAACGAAAATGCATTTTTTGTACGAGTCTTCTGAGGAAGGGCAATCGTCAACTGAAGAAACATTTATGAGAGAGGTTTTTATCCATTAACGGATAATATTTTGAACTCTCTTAAGAAGAAGTCAACTTGTTGAAAGAACACCAACAAGTGTGGAGATTTTTGGTTAATGTTGCTTAACTTACAGGAAAAGGAGATCTAAAACAAAAGTAGTTTGGACTTTGAAAGACATTTAACTGACAAAACAACAAAAGTATCTGATATTAATGACCTTGAACTGAATCATGAACTTTTACATGTAAGTTCGATATTGGATCATGGAAACAAAAAAATCACTCCAAAAGAAGTCATGTGTATGATCAAAAACACAAACAGTAAAGATTTGTTTACAAACTTGTGAGTCGCCTTAAGAGTGTTATTAACAATACTTGTGACAGTTTCTAGTGCCGAACAGAGCTTTAGTCAGTTTAAGTTCATAAAAACTTACTTGCGCTCTACAATAGCACAGGAAATGCTGAACTCTCTCGCCATTCTGGCAATAGAAAATGACGCTGCACATAACATAGACTTTAGAGAAATTCTGACAACATTTGTTCATGCAAAGCCATGCGAATGCTTTCAATGTTTGTATTTAGACGACAAAAAAGAGCACTAAAGCCAAGAACAAAGAATGAGAAATCAAAGACTGTTTATAAATAAAGAAAATATTATAATATGTAAATAAAATATGTAGTGGAGGCTAGGTGGTCTGTGATATTATTTATTTATGGCTGCCGGTTTTTATAGTCCAGAACACGACGGGTCCATAAGTGGTGGATATTGGAGTGGCTCCACAGAGCTAGGGTATCATCCCCCGAACCAAAACTGGAACGAACAAAATCACTAGTTTTACCAAGCCACCGATTAAAGCCTGGCCTTGGGCGCCTACAAACCATGCGACGGCCCTGGCAAGGCTGCCTGGAATGTGTTCAACTGTGGTACATTAATGGAGTATGCCTTACAGTATTTACATGTGGATACATGTTTGTTAGCAGACATGTTTGAGAATTTCAGGTAGGGTTTGCTAGGAGGTATACTGTGCAGACCCCACATTTTATATCACAGCTCCTATTGTAGCCTGGTATGGTATCTCCTCAAAGACACAAGTGTGCTTGGAGCTGCTGACCGACCCTGATAAATATATTTTATTTGAATGCGGGGTTTGAATAGGTATTACCCATGTGAGTAAAAGGCATGCAACAGCCAACAATATTTACATGCACGAGGACTACGACCCTTCCCTCCCATCATCCTACATCTGCTACTTTGATATCATTGGTATGTACAGTCATACAATGATGTCGATGCTTCATCTTGCCAATTTTCAGTGGTCGGCAGTAAATGAATTTTCTCATTGGGATTTCGCCAACATAGATTCATAAGGGGACTCATGCTTTTTCGCGGAGGTTGATTTGATGTTCCCATTTGAATGTCACACTGTGCTATCTGATCTGCCACTTACACCAATCAATGGCATACCACCAAACGGGTCGACAGAAAAACTATTGCTCAATTTAGAACCACGTAAGAATTATATTATACACGAGCAAACACTGAAGCACTACCTGGTGTACGGTGCTGTTCTGCAGTCTGTTCACTGCATATTACGTTTTGACCAGAGTGTATGGATGGCACCTTACATTAGGATTAACCTAGACAACCGTGCTCAGATGGCGAAAGTGTTTGAGAAATCGTAATTGTTTTTTAAATTAATGTGTAGTTCCGTTTATGGCAAGTTTCTTTAAAATGTTCGCGGGGAATGTTATATTTGTGTCGTTTTGCGGTACAACACAATATATAATGCAGCAGAACTGATTGGGTGTCCGATGTTCAAAGGGCAACAAATACTCGCCAATGAGCTGGGTTTATTCGAGATAAAGAAGCTCGACATTACCTTCAACAAACCACAGTACTCCGGTGTTACAATTCTCGACACTTCAAATTGTATTTGTACGATTTCCATTATAACTTATGCGACAAATGTTTCCTATGCCTTCCTTACATTTGCTGTATTTCTTTACCGACTTTTTGATTTACGAGGTACACCATCACTCTGTGTACACTCGCATACCTCCTCATTTGGCCACATGTTTTGACACTTCCAACCATGTGCCAGATAATCGCCGAGAATTTCCTTGTATAAACAAGGGTGTTTCAGGCATTATGAAGGAAAAGTATGATGGCAACATCATCACCACCATTGTAAGTTTGTGTCGTAAACTTTACACTTACACCCTACAGGACAGGAAATGTATGCATAAAGCTAAAGTTGTAAAGGGTAACATGCTGAATACGGTCATGTTCAATGATTATTTGGAATGCCTTATGCAAAAGGAATGTGTCTGGGGCACCCAATATAACTTCGGGTCGCATGATCAGAATGTCTATATGGAATGTGTATCCAAAGTAACGTTGTCTGCAGCTGACGATAAGTGTTACATCAACACACTACTTTGCCGGGGTGTAATTTTTGTATTCCTCTGCACGGTTAAAGTTATGAAAGAAAAATAGAGACTTTACTTAAACCTGCCTGTCTGCCTACCTGCCTCACTGTCTGCATGCCTGTCGACCGCTGCCGCCGCAGCCGAATTCTCATATGCCATCCGAGGCCGTGCAGTCACGAGACCGGGAACCAAAGTGTATTGTAAAACAAGTGCACCCTGACTGACTAGTTTCAAATCATTGAACCGGTGGCGGGGCGAGTGTATTTGTTTTAGCTGGGCTCCGGACCCATATTTAAGGCTGGAAGGGAGTTGTTGCCATAATTAATAAATTATGTGTAGGTGTATCGGCTGGGATTGAAGCTCCCACCAGCCACTAGGGTTGGCATGATGTAGTGTCATGTTGTCTGTACAAGTGAGGTTAGTGTTGTCGGCAAGTGGCTAGTTAAACTCTTAGAGCAGTAGTGCGTGATTTCCTTACAGCAGTGAGTGCCAGGCACATCACTGCTATTTTACTGTGTGGTCGTTTGTGAAATAAATAAGCTTGTTTGTAGCACTTTCCTGGCACCAAAAGTACCAAAACTAATAGCTTTGGTCAAAGTCATGCCTAACCAGTGTGTGCATTGATGTGCATCTGCTCAGGGGCTGCATCGCTGCCTAGTGCAAGTGGGTGTTTGTTTGCCAAAGCTAGATAGATTTTTTTTTGGTATTTTATTATTTTTTGTTATATTTTTGTGATTTTTAAATTTCTCTTTGATTTAGTTTTGTATTGTATAGTTTTTATTTTACATTTTTTAAAATTTTTTTCAAAATACTATATACTATTTACAAGCCCCCTCAGCCTCTCCCTGACGAGGTGGACATGCCATCTGGCATGGATTCCTGATGACAGTACAGGACTCACACTGTCTGTCAGTGCACCTATACTGCTCGCCCTAGCGAGCTGAGAAATGTAGTCGTCTGAGTCCTTTCAGGAGTTTTAATAAACCTAACGAGGTCTGGGTCATCGTTGATTGGCCAGTAGGTCTAGCCTATCATGAGAGGCATGGGGCAGGGCCTGCCTTTTCGCAGTGCTTTTCGTAGTTTCCTCTGGATTTTCTGGTGCCTGAGGAATATTGACTGGTCGTTATGTTAGTTAAATTACGTGGAACAATGCCGGTGTGAGATTTGTTCAGCTCCGAAGTGAATGACTCAGTTTAATACCGCTCGAGAGATGTGGGGAGAGTGTCTGGGGAGGCTTTGGGGAAAGTAGTTTTGTTTAAACATCGTCGTGCCAGTTCCGGACCGAGCTGAAAATTTCGAGTTGAAATGTCGCAGTGGAAATATTAGTTATTATTGTAGAGTATATGAGGATTCCTGGTATCGTGGGAGGTTAGTACAAACTAAGGGGGAGGCAGCGAAGATAATCGGGCTCCGGTGTACTAATTGGCCTTAAATTGGGGCAGGGACGTGATGGGAGTCATGTCCCACGAAAAAGTTTGTTAGGAAATGTTTCTCGAATAAAGTGTAATGTACAAAAAACAGATGGCTTTCTAGTAAACTTGTACTGTAAAATTCATTTTGTGGAATAAAACACAACATTTGGATATTTGCGTTTTAAAGGTTTCAGTAAAGTTTCTACCTATCCCTTTTCGTGTGATGGGTTTCCATACAAACCCACTTTTTTGCATATCATCATTTAAGAATGCTCCTAAGTCCTGTGTTTTGCACCTAAGATACACAGCATACAGCATAGGCAATATTGTGTTCATGTCTTTATTTTATTGTGTTCCTTGACTTGTTGATGGTGCATATTCAATGTTATCTACACGTTTCTAACTCACGGTACCATTGTTTTGGGAACTCTATCGCTGTAGCTTCATGTGTGATTTGAAAGAAAACTATGAGTCCTAGACTATTGCAACAACAGGACTGTTTTTGTTAGACAGGTAACATTACTCAATAAACCATCTTCAGATGTTCGAAAATCCGGATGGTAAAAAGTTATATGCAATTAGAGGTTAGCCACCCCTGCTATTTTCATAAGGACGGAAGGTTTCAACCAGCATTTTCTGATGGTTTGCAGATCCCAATAGCATTAAGCAATGCTGAAAATATTGTATTTTTATGTCAATTAGTTTCCGATATATTTTGGGAAAATACTGTTTTAAAATTCGATGTTCAGAGGCCCATAACTCCCTTAACATTGTGTTTAGGTGAAAAGGGCAAAATATGTTTTCGTCATAGTTTTTCGTGAGGAACACGTATGGGGAGTTTGTCCCCCTATTTAAGAAACATCCTGTATAATGTTGGTTGGAGTAGGGTGGGGGCTACTAGTATATATTGGTGATGTACCCAGCCAACCTTAGTCTAGCTTCGGAAGTCGTGAGGAGAGTACATCTCTAGACGTGAGCCTGTGGGGGAGGGAAGAGAGGTGTAGGCAGGAGGGAACTTACACTATAAAGATGGAGGGGAGAAGCTCCATAGTATGACAGAGGGAGGGGATTCACTGTGTTATTAAGGATAGGCTGGAGGCAGTAGAGGGTATGTATGCTACAGGGTAATGGAAGGTGTATGCTATAAGGATGGAGGAGGGGGATGTTTAGTACAATGTCTGGTGAGAGTATGTTATAAGGGTGGAGGAGTGGGATACATAGTACAAAGACTGGTTGGAATATGTTATAAGGATGGAGGGGAAGGAGAGGCTACAGGGCGTATGCTTAAATTCAGAGGTAGGCTAGAGAGGGTAGAGGGTATTCTATTAGGTAGGGATAGGGGAAGGAGAGGCTACAGGTGGAATGTCTTAAGACAAGGGTAGAGAAATGTGAGGCTACGGAGGTATGCTTTAATGTGGGGGTTAGCTGGAGGGAGGGGCCTGAGAGGCTACAGGAGTATGACATAAGGACAGGGGGCTATGCCAGAGAAAGGGGGTATGCTATAAGGGCAGCGATAGGCTAGTACAATCAAAGTCTGCCAGGGAGGGGGCAGAAGAGGCTACAGGGGGTATATTTTAATGAAGTGACATGACATAAGGACAGGGGGCTGTGACAGAGGAGGGAGTTTGCTATAATGGTTATATATGCTGCAGGGGAGGGGGCAGGAGAGGGTATGTCATATATGTTAGTACAAGCATAGGACTCAGGGGAGGGGACATTAACTCCCCCTTCATGGCACTTACGCTTAACTTGTACCAAAATGGTCCAGTACCCTCATTTCCCATCCACTCCTCTCACCCCCAAGAGGCGGGGCTTAGGCCCTCAGCCAATTACAGGCCTCATGGCACTTAGATGCTATTCGTACCGAAAGACCCCAACAACCAATCCCAGCCAAGAACACGACGCTCAAATGACCATCTAGACCAATCAGAGTCCCTTGCTGAACCCAGGGGTGGGGGGACTAATGCTATTCAAATGCCCCTTGTGCCATTTATGCTCTCTATTGGGTAGAACCGCATGTGGTCCTTCTGCCTTTGACTCAATTGTAGAGCCCACGATTTTTCGCCAAAAAAGTTTACTCCAACAGTTTGTTTTAATTCCCTATGTGAACATATTAAGATCTGCTTCATGGTTACTGGCAGAATGTATTGTTGCACAATCGTGGCTCATTTTACCGTGCCAACAGGAACAAGTTTACTGTGACATCACAGGTCTGTAGTTTACGGGTAGAACCCTAGATGCTGAGAGTTAAAAACAGCCAATCACTTACCATGAAGCAGGGCTGCACATGTGCCCATAAGGAATTGAAACAAACTGTTGTTAAATTCTTTTCGCGGTAAATCGTGGGCTGTATCAATTGGTTATCGACATGATTTTCAAATCAGTTGGATACTTATACAAATGTTTAACGTGTGATGGTAAGATTTTGTGAAATTCGATCACTGAAGAGGTGAAAAGATGTAAGACTGGTTTTATTTTACCCTAATTTATCAACCTAAAATATTGAGATACATTTTGCTTATGTTAATATGAAACATTATTATCACAGTTCTTATACTGAGAAAATAACCATCAAATATCATATGGAGTGGGTCAATTTAGTCTTAGTAAACATTTCATAGCAGATGATCTGAGAAAGCAAGTTCGGCCACAGAGAAATATTTTAAAATGAAATTTACATTATGTAATTATGTCACTACATATGGGTATATAACCTCTATGTGGCCAGTAATGAAATATTAAATTTTTTAATGAACTTTCGAAGGTACATACGTATTGAAGGCACTGTCATCAATGGTCGTACTCATGATAAATGAGTCATTATGCCACATATACTGCTTACACAATCTGAATTATCTCTTATATTAAAATATTTTTCTATGACTATAAATATGGTTCGCGACTATAATTAAAAGTTGCAGGAATAGACTTAGGATAGTTTTTAGCAATAGCTACAAAGACTTCTACAGAGGGAACTCAACATGCAGCAGGGATATCCTAACACATAATGGTCCAGCTACTAATCTGGAATATAATGAGGTACTTCATGTGACTAAATATACGATATTACAAGTAATACATGTGGGCAAGGTCACGGACGGACTGCTAGCTTGTAAAATGCAAATTTTATTTTCTTTGTTCGTTTTCTATGATTCCACTCCCCAGATCGCGATGAACTTTCTACAAAAAAATTGGGTGTGGGAAGGGAAATTGAGGTAGACAGACAACGTAAGTGAGATATTTTGGTCAGCTCTCAACATCTAGGTCTTTAACGCTGGTGGGGGTGACATGATGTGAGTTTGGAGCAGTGCCGGAATAAAGGGACGGGGGAAACAGGAGAACCCCGAGAAAACTCGCCGACCAGCGGCATCGTCAGCCATGATTCCCACAGTCGAACATCCGGGGACCGACCCCGTCGGGAACCGAACCAGGATCGCCTTAGTAGGAGGCGAGAGGTCTGACCCCCTCGGCCCTAGTAGCCCCAGACAGAAAATGATACCAAAATAATAGTGAACAATTAAACATTTGTAAGTTGTACGTGCACCCACGAAGGCTTCCACACCAATTTTATTTTGGGAGGTAGCAGGGGGAAAAAAGTAGTAGCGGGGCAGAACGATGTACTCAAAAAAATTAAATTTTATAAAAAAAGTTGGTGAGTTATGTGTGCGCCTACGAAGGTTTCTACAGAAACGAATGTTTCGTACTTTGGGGGAGGTGTTTTGTAAAACATAAGTACAGAGGCAGTATGGTGTGTCCAGAAAATTTCGTGGGACAATTTTGCATTTCGAAACTTTTTTAAAATGCACATTAATTACCTTTAACATAATTTTGTCCCATTTTCAACTTTTCGATACTTTTTGTTTCAGAAATACTATCGCATTAAATTGAAAACCTCGCAAATGAAGTTGCGGGAACCATCTAATCTACAATAAAGAACGAAAATAATTCATAAACTTTTACCAACATTGTGTTGAGAAATCACTTCAAAATTTTTTTTTTAGCTTTGAACCAGATAATAATGTGAAGAAGGGGAATTACTAGTCTATGAAAAAACCTAAATTTATGAATGTCATGAAAAGCCACTTTACATGAACCATTTATTTTGTTATGGTGGATTTTCCAGGGTTTAGAAATTTTTAAGAGTTTATGGGTTTTTCTTCGGATAAGTTGTATAATCCGATGTTTTATGGCTTTTTTTATCGAGTTTATGGGTTGGTTTTCTTAAATTGTTTTAACTTGTATCAGTGGGAGGATAGTTACATTGTATTGTTTTTTGGGTAATTGGTTCATGGGTAAATTATGATAGGTAGTTTTTTTTAATGTTTAACTTGGTTTGTTTAATTAAATCCTTATGACATGGTGACTTTATTCTCTTTTGAGATGGTAAGGAATGCAATGCCTGAACGTGTTGTGTCGGGCTGTTCGAGCTGGTTCTCGGTAGATCTGCCTAGTAGTATGTGCCTTGTAGCTTGGGATGTCTGTCGGGACGGTGTTTGCAGTAGCCTGATACCAGACCTGCTGGGGCTGGAGTTATCGACAGCGGCTAGTCTTCTACTTATTGCGTAGCATGCTACCAGAAGGTGGGGGAGAGTTGCTGCACTGTAGCTTTATGATCGTGGGATATGCTGACGCGCACAGTGGCGAGTTGGGTACGTGAGAGCTGTGGTGTGACCGCACGGAGCTCGCTGATTCGTGGCCGTGGTCATGTGGTCACTGAGGCGGCTAGAGGCGCGTGGCAGCGTGATAGTTGTCAGGGCTCTTTGTTCCGGACCTTCGGGGAGGAAGCATGTAGCCGTTTGTTCCGAGTCTTCAACCTGGAGGGATGTAGGTTGGGCGGAGTCCCTGTTTCGTTTCTTGAAGAGGCTGCCAGAGTAGCCTGAGATGACCTGAACCATGTAGCTTCGTGAGGTGGATTATAGCCATGTTGTGAATAAGTTCCATATTTCTGATTTTCTGAATAATCTAGTATGTGATCTACGAACCATACTGCCATGCACCCCTGATGTGTAGGCTAAAACAGTTCTTAACTTAACTATAGTCAATTGGGAAAGATGATTGTAGAGGCGGAGTCTTCAGTAAAGACCGGGACGTCTTAGTTCTAAAAACTTTGAGCGATTTTGAGATGTTACTAATGGAGATTGCGTAATTGATGGACGGCTGCAACAGTAATTGATCATGTTTGAAAGAGAAGTTCTCAGTTTCTTTGTGACATAGGTTTTAATGTTATTTGTGTTGCAATCAGACGAATTTGAGATTATTTGATGATTATTAGAAGAGTTTTCAGTTTTGTTGCTGCACGTCTTAAAACGTGTATTTTTATGGGAGACGGACACTTCTACGAATTCGTCTCTTCACAGAACGTTTCCCCTACGCTTCCCCTTACTCCCTCCACGAACCCCTGTGCCCACCTCCTCTGAAGTACAGTGTTTGCTCATTGGCTGCCCCCCTACGCTTCAAAATATCCCTCCTTTTCTTAGAAGAAAGAGTATCGTGCCGCGAAAACTGGTACCAGGCAAACA
>PNEQ01055341.1:0-14521 GCA_003012365.1 Medauroidea extradentata
TTATTTTTTATATTTATTTTTATGTTGTTTTATGTGGTATTATGTGGTTCTTATGTTGTTTTTATGTTGTTTTTTATGTATTTGTGTTCCCCTGACTGTTGTTTGTTTATGGGGGTAAATTTCAAGGCCTTCGGGCTGTTTTTGCCCTCTGTAAATTTGTTGTAAATAAATAAATAAATAAATAAATAAATAAATAAATTATACCTCACGCATAAAGGCAATGCGGTTGCTGATGCACGAGCCAGTCTTACTCATATAGCCTGCCTGTTTCCGTACATCAAATGTGGCATCTAGCATCTGTTGTACAGGGCTCTTAAAGCAGCACTGAAAATTTTCTTCGCAATGATCTTCTTCTCCATAAATGGAAACCCTAAATACCCTACTAACATAATTTCCCTTTTGAAAATTACTGTGCTGTCGTACCTGGGAATAAATTGGTGACCTATGATATACGAGACTACTAACAACCAACTTTTTTAGCAAATAACTAGTGGTCTACCATGTTTCAACCACTACCTCTAGAGAACTCAAGCATTTAATATAAAAAAACCTTGCACAAATTCTTACCAGTTTCTGTGGTGAGAGATCTTGACTGGCAACAAGAAGACTGTGACCACACACAACTCCTTCTGCCATAAAATACTTGACGAGCAATCTGGCATAGTGACCATATGTATCCTCCTCTGGAACAATAAATACTCTTTATAAAGCACATAAACTCATTAACTAAAAATAGTAGTTTCACCAATTTGGATTTATGTATTTTTATCACAATTCTTACACCAGTTACTTTTCTGAAAATTTAACTTTATTAGGCATAAAATATGCAATAAAAGAATTTCTGATGTCACAAGCAATTATTAGCTAATTCAGATAAAACTTTTGAAATTATCCAAAGTAATTAATACTATACTCTGGACATTTCTACAGGATATACTACTACAGGCATTTCTTCTATACAAATTTTTAATAAATAAACCACAGAGACTTATGCTTTAACTTAGGCAGAATTTTAATAATGAAACTCAAATTATATCTTGTTCCTAACAATGCACATATAAATTTAAGTCGGCAGCTGTCCTTCTTTCCTTTGTTTCTTTTAAACATACAGTACTTTCTCTTATCACAAAAAAAGTACATTTTTATCTCGTGCAGCTTGAGATCTCCAATACTACAATGAGTGCAATATCTATTTGATAATGACTTCCTCCACTATTTGTAAACTTAATCAGGCCACAGAATTGGATGTACCTTGATCAGCACTGTCTCATCAATAGAGTGCAATGGAAGATCTATAAGAATTATGACAAGAGGAGCTAATGGATGACTTGAAACGAGGCAGAGCTTTGTAGTATTTTTTCATTATTTACTGTTTACTAGGTACATAGGATTACAATAAATTGGTATCAGAAAAAGTGAAAAGAAAATGTCTCCTCGAGCAAACAGTCTTGCTCTAGGTGGAAACTGGCATATTTAGAAGACTATACAGTATATATAAAAACAAAATTAAGAATGATCATGTAAGCAACATTCAGTGCCTGTTGAAATAACAGTCCCACAGTACACATAGTATAATAAACAAAACAGCTGAGTATAGATAAGTAAAATATGTATAAAATAGTAATCCCAAAGTTACGATCTATCACGTGATACAGACAGAATACTTCGATACAACATCAATACAGTGCAATAAAGATTATCGATCTGTCTGTAGAGTCACTGTAGTCTGTTGTGGTATGAATTTGTCTTTGGTGTTGTTGCAGTCTGTTGTGGGAAACAAATAGTAAAAAAGCCATACTATAAAGGAGTTGATGGGGACAAAAACTTTGAATAAATTAGAATTGTTTGATATCAGTTGCAGTTTCATTTATGGTGCTGCCTTAGTTATCCGAAGACATTAAAAAAAAGTTATAGTTTATTTACTCTGTCTATTTAAACATGTTTGAATATATAAAAATGGCAGGAACGTGTTCAGCATTTTAGCTGTTCACTTATAAATAATTTCAACCAACATGCAGAAGACTTTGGTTGTTATTGATGCAATGTCAGTTTTTCATTTCACTCTCTTTTCCAATTAAAAATCATGAATTTAGCCTATGCAAGATCCTGCTGTGTATAAAGGTTATGTGAGCTATAACAATAAACAACTGTACCAGCAGCATATTCTGAAACTTACTGAAATCACTGCACAGTACTGAAAATTGTTCCATTATTTATTGAAGTTTGCTCTAAGTAACAGAGAACGAAATCATGTGACCTTAATATTTGGCACCTGTGCGAAGCTATTGTTTTTACTGAAATCACTGAGCCGTGAAAAGACAGACATAAGTAAAAGCAAACGTCAAGTAAACAATGGATCAAGTCTCAGCCAAACTGGTTATTACTTTTTGTTTGCTTGCAGAAGAAGTGGAGAGAGCTATAAATGCCAAATTTATGACAAATCTTTTGAAAAGCACTGTTAATAATTACAATAAAGCTATGTATATAAAAATAGCTATGCTTATTGTTTGTAGCTCTAGAGTATGGGAGGAAAAGTAATAAGAAATATGCACTAGAACTTGAATACATTGAGCAACTACTAGCCACAAAAATTTTAGATACATCACTAAACAAAGAGGACAAAGATAACAAGTGTTATTTGTGTTTCCTTTTTTCAAAACCAGTAAACTCTACTGACAGTAAAATATTGTTCCAAAATTCCTCTACAACCTTAGTTAGTATAGTACTGTAACAAGTCAGCGCTCTCAAGGGTGTTAGGCGGGGTCGCCTGGCGGGCCGCGTCAGCTTCCTCTCCTGCTGCTTGCTACCTACAGCCCCAACGTCGGGACAGAGGACTGCTCCCCCCCCCTTTCCCCTCTCCATGCTTCACTATTTCCAGTCACGTGAAAAGTCAATGGACTGCATCCCACTACCTTTCCCCCATATTTCCTCCCCGGACGACGCGAGCCACTCACACCCAGCTGAACTCACAGACGTACTGAATGGGTGGGCACCTGTCAATCATCCAGGACAACAATTCAGCTCAGATGTAACTGAATGTTCCCGCAACACCTAGAATGTTCAGCTTACGTACCCAGCATGGTTGGCGAGGTCTGAGAATATTCTGGGCGTTGTCGCGGGCGACTATAAATACGGGCCCACTGCGTGCACAATGGGAGTAATTGTGGCAATCAGCTGGTGGGTGTTCACAATGGACATGGCAGCAAGGGATGAGATGGGACCAGCAGATCAAAAAGAGGTAACGCGGGTGTGGACAACGGTGACTCTTCGAGTGGTATGAGTAAGGATGAGAGTGGACGAACAGGTTGAACTGTAGCTGTGTATTGTGAGACATTTTTAGATAAAAACTTACGTGGTCATAGGACTGATTTAAGAGAGACATTATTAATTATACACTACAGTAGTTAATTAGGCTTTTAAAGAGGTTACCTGTATATAATTCTGCAAGTGTTCATTTGAAAACTATGAATCACGAACGTTATATATTTAATGTAGAGTGTTTATAGAGATTGTAATTACATTGAAAACTTTAACTTAATACATGAATTTAATTATCTAAGCCATGGGTGGGGAAACTGCGGCCCGCGGGCCATTTGTGGCCCGCGAGGTCGATTTGAGTGGCCTGCCACATCTTCTCAGAAAAACATTGGAAATGGCCCGGAGCATTACTGTACTGAAGTGACCGCATTGGTCCACAGAATGTTTCTTATAGTTTTATAAATGTCAGCTTGCATTATTACATTGCAACAAAAGGCGAAAGAACAGTAACATATCATCAATTATAAATGACACACTCTTTGAATAAAAAAGGTCGCGCGATCATGTGAAGACGCAGCGAGTGGTTTTATATTTCCTAGGTTCTTTCTTATCTGTACATGTGTCTCTCGCGACTTGGTGGTGGCAAGTAGTGTTGTTTTTCACAAACAAAAGTTTATCTTTTAGTAACTCTATACCTCAACGTTTTGCACACCCGATATGATTCTTCTGCATTTCACTTATCGGCAAGAATAATAGTTCCGTCTATCCATACTTTTTTTTTAAATCAAATGACCTACTGAACGCAGTGTGTCCCGCATTTTACTAACGGTCGGTTGGCAGATAAGGCGTTACGCCTTTCCTGCCACTAGCTCTATTTTTGCAAAGAAGTGGATAGTGCTGTTGTTGCTAGTTTTCTCATTTCAAAATTAATTGCAAAGCAACTGAAACCGTTCTCTGAGGGAGAATTTGTTAAGGAATCTTTGACTGAAGCTGCAAGTATACTCTGCCCAGAGAAGAAATCACTGTTTGAAAATGTAAGTTTATCTCGTCGCACTGTAAGTGATTGAATCCAAGCGATTGCTTTAAATATTTTAGATAAGCTAAGAGATGTAGTTATTACTAGCTATTGACGAGAGTACGGATGCTACAAATACCGCCCAATTAGCTGCTTTTGTTAGGGGTGTGACACAAAATTGTAATATAATTGAAGAATTGGCATCCCTAGAACAGATGGAGGGCACTTGCACTGGCGAAGATATAATGCATTCTGTTAAGAACGTAATGAAAGAATTAACTTTGAGCTATGAAAAATTGAGCGCGATTACAACAGATGGAGCGCCATCAATGATAGGGCGAAATAACGGGCTTGTTAGTTTAGTCCAGAATGAAATGAAACAGTGTAACCTTGACAGTTCGATGCTTGTAACATGCCATTGTATAATTCATCAGGAAAATCTTTGTGCAAAATCTGTTTGTATGACTGAAGTTATGTCAGTAATTGTATCTGCTATCAACTTCATTAAGGGTAGGGCCCTAAACAATCATCAGTTCAAAGAACTCCTAAATGACATTGAATCTGAGTATGGAGATGTTGTGTATTATTGTGAAGTGCGCTGGCTCAGTAGGGCAGCGATGTTGAAACGTTTTAATGCCTTAAAAGACGAAATTAAATTGTTCATGGAAATCAAAGGAAAGCCTGTTCGTGAATTAAGTGATGAAAAAAGACTCGGAGATTTTTCTTTCCTTGTGGATATTACCCAGCATCTATCAGACCTCAATGTAAAACTACAATCATCAGGCCAGCTAGTGAGTACTCTTTTTGCGCACATCAAGAGTTTTGAAAATAAATTGTGATTGTGGAAGGCGCAGCTGGAGACAAGGAAATACTTGTCATTTTCCATTCCTCTCAGATGCAAAGCCTAACATTGGTGATAGTGCTGCATACGCCGAAGAAGTGTCATCTCTAAGACAGGCATTTTAGGACCGATTCTGTGATTTCAAGGTTCATGAAATGAATTTCAAAATTTTTTCGACTCCATTTGCAGTGGATGTTGACTTAGCACCCGAAAAATTTCAAATAGAGTTGATAGAACCGCAAAGTAACAGTGAACTCCAGGCTAAGTACAACAGTCTTCCATTGTTGGAATTTTACAACACTGTGTTGAAACAGGTTTCCCTTCATTGAGATCGCATGTGTATAGGACGGCAGCTTTGTTTGGCAGTACTTATTCCTGCGAGCAGTTGTTTTCGAAAATGAAATATGCAACGTCCAAATACAGAACAAGACTAACGGACAAAAACCTTACAAACCAGCTTGGAGTGGCTTCTTCGAATATTGAAGCAGACATACAGGGACTTGTAGCAAACATGCAGCATCACCCTCTTCACTGATTTTATTTATGTGCGCAAGTGTCATTTTCTCAGCAAACACATCAGACAGTGAGTGAGTTTTTTGTATAATATTTCTGTATATTTTAAAGATTTTTTTCAGTATTTTTTCTACGAAATGGCATTTTAGTTACATTCTGTGCTACTGTTTCATAATTTTTATGCTTACATTTTGTGGTGGCTTCTTCGAGTATTGAAGCAGATATACAGGGACTTGTAGTAGCAGATATGCAGCAGCACCCTTCACACAGATTTTATTTATGTGCATAAGTCCATTTTCGCAGCAAAACCATCAATTGGTGAGTGAAGTTTTTTTTTTGTACAAATTTCTATTCAGTATTTTTTTTCTACGAAAAGGCATTTTAGTTACATTCTGTGCTACTGTTTCATCACTTTTTATGCTTTCGTTTTTGTGTTTAATTTGGTTATGTTATTGTTATATTTCAAAATAATGTTGGTAGGTGTTATAAAACATTAGAATATATTACTCACACATAGAATTACCCCTTGTAGAAATATTTAGCTTTTTATAATATAGGCCTAAAGATTAATACAAAAAATGCTGGCCCGCCGTACGAAGTAAGTAACTGGCCCTCGACGTCAAAAAGTTTCCCCATCCCTGATCTAAACCCTCCATCACAAACGAACCTGGCTGCACCCAGGACAGCAAAGTTGCTACAGTACTATAAAGTAAATTTCAGAAAACGCTGTACAAATGCAACACGAATAATATTCTATCCTATCATATCTATAATTACATCTATCACCATGATGTCATCAAAATGAGATGAGAACAATGTTGCCAACTTGTTTGATGCCAAATTTCTACGACTCATTACAAAAATCATTATACAGATATGTCATCTTCAGTTAACTCCAAAATAATGAAGCTGGTAAAAATGTTCAATACAACTAGGCAGATACCTAAAGCAACAAACTTTGTTTCCTACAACATGCTGTGATGTCAGTGGGCGAGTACCTCTAATATTGTCCCCTGCACAGTGGGGCAGAAACCAAATCTAGCGGGAAAAAATCAATTCTGAAAAGTAACACAGGCCATCATTTATACATTGCGACTTGTTTAGCGTAAGTGAAAGATTACTAATCTGAATATGTTATGACTGCAGCTGTCACATAGCAAGACACAAGCAGCTGGGTGTTGTCAGCTTGACAATGTCAGTGCGTGTTGAACGAGTAGTGCACAAGGTATTTCTGCCTGTGATAAAACTGCAAAGAAGAAGTAGATTCTTACGATCAATATCTTAAATATTTCTGTAAAGGTACGTAGTTGAAGGGACACTGACAGGATTTCCGGATCCCTGTGCAAGTAAATATTTAGGACCCCCATACCATCCCAAATCCTACTTTTTTCCTTTTTATTTCAATGAAAACTGAATATAACATTTGTTTCGCTGCTGAATAACAGAGGAAGAAACAAAATGTGACATGAGACAAATTATATGTAAAGAAAAATAATTTTTCTAAAAGTTTTATTTAATTATTTTTCAGTTCATTGCCCCGAGCCCCCTCATGAGCTCGGGCCCCTGGGCATTTGCCCCTTCCCCCCCCCCTTTTTCGGCAGCTCTGCATAGTTTTACTGTAAGGTCTATGACAATACCATGGAAGTAATAATGATGGCAAATATTGTCAATATTTACAAAGAAATTTAAAAACATTTGAATCTGTGTCTCGTATCTAGCACCAAACTGTAACCTAAAGTGTGGAGTTCAACTCCCAATTTATAGCAAGTGTCCGAATTTCCCCCTTTGTGGAGAAATATATTATTTTAAAGTCAATACCACCCTGTTTTCATTTCCTAGTCCTGCAAACAGGCTGGTAGCGAAAAACTTGTTAACGGTGACAATTTTTGTCAGTGATTTTACTGATGGCAATATCAGTTTCATTTTTAGAATATGATGTGGATCAAAGCAAAAACATTTATTTGTTTCGTAAGCATAACTGGACAAGTAGTAGGCCTAGATGCCTAGTTTAAAACAAAACAAATTGTGTACCGTATGTCACCATTTTAGAATTAACAAGTACAAACAAATATTTAAAAATTAAATGTTTAAGTTTTTTTTATGATTTAAGGAAATACTGATACACGCACACACACACAAAATTCCCAGCATGTTTGTTTTCAGTTGTGTATTGCCTTTAAGATGATATGGGACAGAAGATATACATAGGCCTATTCCACATATATTCGAGACATTTTCCGAGATAATATTCAAAGACATTTTTTATGACGTTATCACAAGTCACTGCAACAATATATTGTTTTTCTACATTTTGACAAGCTATACCGTAATATAGACTTTTACATGAAAAACATTTTTGCGTTTATTGTTGTTCTAAAAACCATGAGCAAACAATTCCGGAAGGAAGATAGGAGTGCAGTGCACATGCTAAAGAGCTTACATACAGAAATCTGTTACATTGAAGTTACTTCGCAAGAAATTTACAAACTTAGAGTTGATGATAGGTGTTATTGATAACGTGAATTTACGGTAACGACTAGATCTCATAGCTAACATTTTCCTGAACATTCGAATGAAGACATAAACACTGAACAATCCTATGTAGATAAAAGCATGTGACAAGTTCACATTTAGATACTGCAGAAAGATACACAATGAATTAAAATTGGAGCTTAGCAGAAATTCATTAATGTTCATTTTATCCAGAATTGCCAATATCAACAATTCCATATTATGGGTCCCATTATGCAGCCACATTCCCTTGTACCATACAATGTATAAAGTAACATTTCATGGGAGTAACTACAGCCCCTTAAGGCATCATACGATGTAGGCTCATTCAAACCATGGACACCACAAAAATCATAGGAATCTGAAGTGAACACAGACACAGAAAAAATACATGTAGAAATTGAGGGTTCACATGTAGGGTTCTCGTTCGGCTGTGAAGTCAAGGGCTTCAGTGGAAGGTTGATGTCGTCTGCACAGTCAGTCAATTTCATTTTTCTTACTATGAAACGATCCATCTTCTTTTCTACGTGGGAGGAAAAATATGTTCGCTATTTGCGTGCACACAGCATGATAATTCCAGTCACTGTATCCCTGGATCCGCAGTATTCACACGTACCTTCTAACATACTAACTGAAAATGACATCTGTCACCACTTGTAGCTCTGATCACACGACATGCCTGATGATGCATCCTCGGGTTACAAAGTTTTGCATCTATGGCCTTGAAGACTGGCATTGGGTGTCGAGTGTCCTACTGTGATGTGGCGAGAGTGTGAGACGGAGACGGATTAGTTAGCACGTAGGAAGAGATAAAACAACAGTTGCTTGCGCCCTGTCACCCGCGTGAATGCTTCAGGGGAGGGCGCGCGCCCCCTCTGTATCCACCACTGATCATAACATGACTTACTGGAACACATCTATATACTATGTAACAATAATGTAAGATTCAAAAATATGTATATGTTTAATTTAATGTAATACAATATAAATAATAATTAGCTCCGCTGAGTGAATTATAAGGTATGGCTAACTACAGTACTTTACCACACACATAATAAATAGCAGACCTGTCATGTACTTCAAAATTTCTCTAGCAGATCTAAAGAGTAAATAAATCCAATACAATTAACGCAGATGCATCCTGTTACTACATTGTGAAGTAAGGTAATTTAGGGATAGTTAAAATTGTCATGATCATCTTAATAAGTTTGTACAATGTACGATTTACTCTACCACTAGATTACATGTACAGTCATAATTTAGGATAAATGTGAACTTAAAACATTCCGTACTAAAAAACCACTGATACATTCTTACCTATCAAAGTAATTGTTCCAACAGGCAAGCCACCACCTACAACAAAGAAAAGTACTGTATTACGTATAGACTCCCTAATCACATAAAAACTTACAGTGTTTTTCTTCTGTTGCTGCTAATTTGTTATTTATATGCTATAAAATTTACAAACATAATCTAATTCTTTACAGTGATCAATACCAAACTTAACACGGAATTTACTGCACCTCACTGTCAAACTATCAGGAAAAATATAAACATAAAAATTAACGTGTATGTAAGCTACCTATAATGACATATAATAAATAAAAAATTTACATAGAAATATGACTCTGTGGTTACTGTGTGAACCAATGAAAAGTTTTTTGTTGCTGGGTACCATGATAATATGTTGTACGACACACTGAGTGCTATGCACACACAATAATATATTGTTTACTATGTATGTAAACTTTGTTAAACTTGTTAGTATGCTGTTAATTTTTCTGCATTTTTCTTTTGTTCCACAAATTTACAAGTTACTGTTTGTTTCACTTATCATAAATAAAATTTAATTAAAAAAATTATGAACATTACAGTTGCATGAGAAATTTGTGGGAAAAAAAAACACCCCCCCCCCCCTTCATTGTGAACCAATTGCACCAAAAACGTGGAAACTGTACTTGAAAGAGACAGTGCTTAAGTAAACATTCTCGCACCCTACTCCTACCCTTCCACTGTATCTCTGGTCCAGTCTTCCTCTTGCCAGTTTTGATGATGATACCTGTTGATAACAAAAGGATGCACCAACAATATATGGGTCTAACTACAGGAGCCTGTTTCATAAAACTTTATGTCTACAAGCTACATGTTACAAGTATAATCTTAACAAGTGTTTTTGAAAGAAAAACTTTCGACTTGTAAAATGAAATTTCTTGTTACAAGTCATTTGTAATTTTTCTGTCTTAATTTACTATATTTAGTGTTTTATGTCTGTGATATTTATTTGTTCCAGCTAGGCTTTGTTATGAGAAATACTTGAGAGTATTCTCATAATTTAGTAACAAATTGATAGCTAATTTTCCAAAACGTTCGCAGATAAAGTCTGTAACATTTGTAATATTATTTATAATACAATCATCCTTACCCGATAATTCAGCACCGTTCATAATTTTCTAAATTCTAATATCAAACATATGTCTCTAAACAATTCTCGAGATTTAATAAAACCTTCACTGTGTTTATAAAGCAGTGACTCGCGATATGTGACTATAAGTGATTGCTTCGTGTTACTATCATTTTTGTGCTAGTGATAAAAAGCTAAGCTGTTAAATCAGTCATTTCAGAGGGTGTTTGGATATATTACAACATGTAGGTTAGGAACTAAAGAATGTGAACTAATTTATTTTCAAATATTGTTTATACATAATATGAAGTGTTGATTTAATATTCTTATTGCTGCACAAGGTATTCAAAACAAAAACATATTTGTACAAGACACGGAAATGCAGTAAATATTTATTTACTTAGATGTTGTTCTCTCTTAACCTGAAATTATGCATTATCTTCCATATCAATTTCAGTAAATAGAGAAAGTTTCATAAAACTTTAAATGATTTTAAAAACAACTGAAAACATATTATAATATAAATACAACTTTCTCGGCATTAAGCATAAACTCCAGCATTCATCTATTCAAACTTAGAAATATTTTAACCAAGGCCGCAAGACTTGTAAAAAAGACTAGTGACTTGTACAACTGCACTTGTAGCAACCAGTTTCAACTTGTAGCTTTATGAAACAGAAAATACAAATTTTTTACAAGTTGCAAGTGAATTCTCTTGTAACTTGTAGACTTGCAGTTTTATGTAACATGCGCCAGGTTGAGCATACTACCATCATAAAGACTCAAACCACTCAGCTTGCATGTTGCATCATTCCGATAGCCCTTAAGATGGGGTACTTATCAGTCACCATTTTTTTTTAACTCTGAAAAGCAAAGTATAAAATTTATGATTACAGTGTGAGGTGAATTCTATTTACACTTCGCTACAGTAAAGGAATCACAGTCGAACTTTAATGTTTATTTAGGTCACAATCAGTCTAGCAAATTAAGAATATAAAAAAAAATTGTTGGATTGATTACGGCCTAAATGTACATTTCAAGTTCAAATGGTATGCTCGTACTGGAATACAAGATAAATAGAATTTACATTATAATTGCAAATTTCACACTTTTCTACTAAAAATACAAAAAAGGGGAAAGTAAAATAATCCAATATAGTGACAGATACTCCACCTTAAAGCACATTAAAAGGATAAGAAGATGCAGTGGTGTAGTACTCAGACCACTTGTCTCCCACCACAGCAATTCGGGTTCAATTTCTGTCGAGACTGTTCCTGATTTTTTGTATTATGGAAAATTCTGTGCGTGTTCATTTGGCTGGCAGGTTTTCACGGGGTATGCCTACTCCAGTTTTTCTCATCATTGCATCATTTCCAGAGCTTTATTTCTTTATGTCATGCCATCCAGTGGTTGTCCATTGGCTGCCATTTTAGCAATAGTTAAAATATTTTGACTTAAATTTGGGCAAAAATTCAGGTTTATCTGTATGTATGCTACCTAGAATTATTCACTGACTTATTTTATACAAAACCAGTACTGAACTTATTAAATTACTGTGATATAACCCGTCCTCTTATGATGTAAAAGAAAAAAGTATTGGCAAAAGTATCAGAATACTGGCACCATAAAGACCACCAAGAAAAAGGTGGCATACAATTGAAGTAATAACAGACTGAATTGATATGCTCAGAAACTTGTAGTGGGTTGTTGAGGTAGAGGACTTGAATATTCCAGGTGTACAGTGGATCAAGGGAGCACATGAGATGGGTAATGTGATGTAGAGATTGGTAGCTCAGTTAGTAGACAGATACTTGGTGCTGGCTGCTAAGGAACCTACTCGATGGAATGAAGAGGAGGTTGGGGTCAGTACTAGATGTGTTGTTAGTCAGGCCCGGGAATGCTACTATTGGTGCAGTAGTACTTGAAGGAATCAGCAACCACAACATTCTGACAGTAGAGTTGATGACTGAGCAGAAGAAGGGGAGGGGGACAATGGCTGAGAGAACTACTGATAGAGTGGTGTGGCAATACGGGAGAGGAAATAGGCTGGTGGCAGAAATTTTTCTAGTAGATGTGAGGTGAGGTGAGAAGGTTTTACTGTGCTCAGCACAGAAAAATTCTTAATTTTATAACTAACACTGTATTACAAATTACATTAAGAGTAATTTTCTACAAATAAAATATTTTTCCATTTTCACACTAGCAATTTGAATATTTTCGCTCCCTACTCTTGAAAATTATACAAACGAAATAATTTGTAGCGAAAGTAAATGTATTAAGCTACAAAATTACACCTTTTATATTTCACGTAAAAGTAATTAAAAAAAAAGTACTCAACCTGTTTTTGAGGAGGAGGATTACTGGAATTATTATGATAGGGAGGCCCGGGAGCCTCTTAGGAAGCTAACTATTGCAAAGTGGGATATAGAAATGGTAATACAAGTGTTAACTTAAAGTTTAATAAGGCAATGGGGCCGGAAGATATAGGACACAGCATTCTTAAGAGTTAGTGGACGCTGGCTTTTTTTTACGTTCAAGGTACGAGTGAATATAACACGTCTGTCAAACACCTCACCATCTATAGGAGTGAAGGACTAAATTAACGTGCAGTGTTTTTGTAGAAACCAGTTTTCAATGGGACTTCAAGCAATGACCGTTATTTTATTTGTGGGAAGTATGAGGTAAAGTCCAATGCAGGTTTCTATGACTTAATTTTCTGATTACGGTTAATATTTTCTCAGCTACAGCAACGATAAAGCCATTGTTAACACTTTTGAAGGACTTGGAAATCATGTTTTCAATTAGAGGATGGCATTTGAAGTGTGTCTTCTTTTTGTTGATAAACGCATTGGACACCTTTTTAATAGTTAAACAAGAAAAAATACTTTCCGTACCACAATACAGCACATCTCACGCACCAGGACCACTAACTCTAAGTTTAGTGGGGAAGAGTTGGTAAAATATCTAGAAGTAACATTTCATAGGTCATTAGAGTTCATAGGTCATTAGAGAATTGTAAGTTATTACGAGACTGGATGGAGGCAGTGGTGGTCCCAATATTCAAGCAGGAGGAGGATAGCCTGGCAACTACAGACCAGTAAGTCTTACATTGAATACCTGGAAAGTATTGGAGCGACTGGTGGTAAAGCATGTAGTTCAGGTTATGAACAAGAGGAACAAGTTGCAGGAATATTAACATGGATTTATAAAAGGATATCTACGCAAGATGCCGCTGGCTGGAATGTTAGAAAAACTTATACCTATAGCAAGTTAGTAAAGGGAAGAAGGTGGATGCCTCCTCCACTGACTTAGAGAAAGTATTTGATAAGATGCCACATGGGCAATTAGTGTGGAAAGTTTGAAAATTTTCTGCAAGACAAGTTGGCAGAGAAATGGATTGGGAACTTGCTCAGGGAGCGGAAACAAGAGAAAAAGGATAAAAGAGGGAGATTTCTCATCGTAAGAGGGAGAGGTTAGGTCTAGGGTGCCACAGGGAAGCATGCTAGGCCCTTAAGTTGTTTACAGTGATGGAAAATTACAGGTTTAAAGGAGAGTATCAAACTAAAATTGGTTGCTGATGGCTATGTTTATATGCAGAGGTGGGTGGAGCGAACAAGTTGCAGGAGATGAAATTGATACAATACAATTGTGAACTGAAAAGACCAAGATTAAAATAAATGTAACAGGGATAAAAGTTTGATAGGTTTATGAAGAAGAAACAGATGGGAAAGGCAGGAGATACAGAAATTGTCAGATTAAAACAACAATAAACAAATTTCAATTCCCGGTTACTCTCTCCGCTCCAGTTACTGTAGAACCAATATGTCAAAAGGAGGTACTTGTATTTTTGTCAAAAATAACATTACTTGTCACCAACAAGTAATACCGGTAACTAGTTGTGAAGACAAAAACTTTGAGTGTTGCTCAGTTTGTATAGAAACTGATGTAGGGAAAAGAGCCATAATTTTAAGCATTTACAGAG
>PNEQ01055342.1:0-17928 GCA_003012365.1 Medauroidea extradentata
GGAATACTGTAGTAGAGTAGCTAATATGAACAGCAGTAATCAGTGTCTCCCTGCACATAGTATATTGCAGCCCATATTGGAATACTGTAGTAGAGTAGCTAATATGAACAGCAGTAATCAGTGTATCCTTGCACATAGTATATTGCAGCCCATATTGGAATACTGTAGTAGAGTAACTAATATGAACAGCAGTAATCAGTGTCTCCCTGCACATAGTATATTGCAGCCCATATTGGAATACTGTAGTAGAGTAGCTAATATGAACAGCAGTAATCAGTGTCTCCTTGCACATAGTATATTGCAGCCCATATTGGAATACTGTAGTACAGTAGCTAATATACACAGCAGTAATCAGTGTCTCCCTGCACATAGTATATTGCAGCCCATATTGGAATACTGTAGTAGAGTAGCTAATATGAACAGCAGTAATCAGTGTCTCCCTGCACATTGTATATTGCAGACCATACTGGAATACTGTAGTCGTGTTAGCTTGTAATAGGGAGAGCATGGACGTTCTGCCCCAACTTTGAGCAAAACTGGCATAACATGCGTTTGAATTGCATTAGTCCCCCCCTCTTCCGGGTGGTGCTAGGGCTCTGATTGATCTACAGGGCCATAGGGGGGCGTGGTCTTTGTTGGGTTTGGTTGTTGGGGTCTTTTGGTACGAATAGCACCTAAGTGCCATGACACCTGTGATTGACTGAGGGCTTAAGTCCTGCCCCTATGATGTTGTCAGGGGAGGGGAAGTTTGGGGAAATGAGGGGAATTGACCCTTTTGGTACAAGTTGTGCCTAAGCGCCACGAAGGGGGCGTGTATATCTCTCTACATTTGAGCATACACCCTGCAGTAAAGCATACCCCTGTAGCCTCTCCCTCTCCTTATAGCATACGCCTGCTTATGTCATACCCCCTGCAGTAAAGCATACCCCTGTAGCCTCATCCCCCCTCTTTGTCTGCCTGCCTAGCCTTTATAGCGTAACCCTGTTTATGTCACACCTCTGCATTAAAACATACCCCTGTAGTCTCTCCTTCCCCTCCCCCTGCATTATAGCATAACCCCTGTAGCCTCACCTATCCCTCCTTCGCCTCCCCTACCTTATGACATAACCTGAAGCCTCTCCCCTCTATCCTTATAGCGTGCCCTTGTACGACCACTACACCATCCTTATAGCATACCCCACCCATTACTTTATAGCATACTCTCTAACCCACCAGTCTATCCTTATTGCCAACATAGTGTAACGCCTCCCTCTACCTTAAAGTATAGTCCACCCCTCTGCCCCTTACATACCCTGAAGCCTATGCTTAATAATACACAGGTTTTAGCATTACCCTTCCTTCCTATCTCTCCCCTCTCTTCCCTCCCCTGCAAACTCTCCTCTAGATACATCCTCTATTCCCGAATTCTGAAGCTCAATTAGGGAGTTGGCCGGCAAGGCCACAGGTATGAACCGGTAACCCCCTCCACTCCCTCTCCACCTACTGTATACATCTTGCCACCGTAAATATGTTTCTAGCATTTGGCTGCCATCTCCTGAGGTGAATACATCCTTCTCTAGTACAGTTTACACCATCAACACAGCAAGTTTTTTTTACATCATATGCCATGTTCACTACATCTTCATACGACATACATGCACACACACACCAGACAGCATATACATATGTATATATACATACACTAAATACATATGCTACATACATACACTAAATACATACGCTACACACATACATACATATGCTACATACACACACTACATTCAAACATGTAATGCTATGTTAAAAAAATGTACATTCAAATATGTAACGCTACATAAAAACACACCAGACAGCATCTACATACATGCATGTACATTCACACACACAGTAAATCATACGTGTACTCACAGCAAAACAGTAAGATGCTAGTTGTGCTCGTCACAAGACAACATACAGTCTCCCAATGGAGCTAGACACATGCAACACAGTGTTATATAGAACAGCAGCAAGTCTCGGAGAGAGAGAGAGAGAGAGCAAAGCAAGGTAGTGTGTGTAGCTATAAGAGGGTTGGAGGGTGGCTGTCTACACTTGAAAGGCACCCAGTTCCCAGCATCAGTTCTTTTGTTATGAGCGCAGGTGTTCCCTTTCCATTTATATTCATGACCAGATGTAGCACAAACACTCCCCCAACCAGATGTGTTTTCAGAACTGTGTTTGTTGATGATGGCCAGATTCCAGCCACTAACCTACTCGGAAATAAAACGAACATACGTTAAACATGTATTGTTGTTATTCTGTAGTACAGAACAAAATGATGTATGCAAACGTTATTAACAATTGGATCATTATCAAATTCGTAACGCGAGGCATCTTAGTGCGCGACTACACCCCACAGCTCGTTGTACCGAACGCCCCACTATTCTAGCATGCGATAAATACTACCCAGGAAGTAACGAAAAAGGTAAAATATATTAAACCCACAAATAGTCACCATGCAAAATTAAAATAAATGTTTGTTAAAAAAAAAATATATATATATATCTAGGTAAGTACATGAAGCAGACATACATTATGAAAGCCTCCGTCACGACACATCGCCACGAGAATATGTACGTCAAACACGTCAAATCACCACATTAGTTAATGTCTAACACAATACCAGAAGTAACCCAAAGTATACTGTTATGTAAATAAATTAAATTATTAAAAATATAACACTGACACACTACTACAACAGGCTCTTTACGGAAATATCACTCCAAGAACATTTTACACCTTCATATGCATACTAATTTACTGTAGATAGAAGGTAAATATACAGCGAGGATTCCAGTTGGGCAAATATTGCCATTAGTGTTCAACATCTGCTGCTCTTTTGTTATGAATCTCGGGTTTATGTGGAAGCTCCTTGCATTAAATATTGTTTAAACAAGTTAAACTATCGTACGTAACTAATTTACGACACTAGCAGAGTAGCCCGTAACTCGTCTATGCTTCCATCACGTAACACAAAGTGAGCAGCCACTAGGTGTACTGGTTAAAACCTTCATCAAGTCAGCCATACCGCAGTGTACTATCGCTGACTGCCCGATGAAATTGGCTTAGCCAGCGAAACGTCGCGACCGCGCATCCGCACCAAATGTGTGTTGTCCGTAAGTGTGTTATATGTTCCTCTACGTGCATTACAGCTCTGTAAGTACTTGTACACTCCGATCTACATTTTATAGTATTTAGTGTGACGCGGCTACGTCTGTATGTGTGTGGCCTCTCCGTTCGGGGCTTTGAGGTTATGTTACGTGAAGTGCGCCGGATAGCTCAGTTTGATTAGAATTCATACACCATCAGTCAGGTTTTAACTTGAAGTGAGAGACTCAAGATTCGTCGGTAGTTATATTTATTTTCACAGATGAACTACATTTCATAACATGCGGTACCGTTCAGTATTGCACTTTGCATTTAAATTCAATTAGCCTTTCGAGCGACGCTTAGCTAAAGGTGATTCGGAATAAAGTGAGCACTAAAAAAAGCCCTGATTAATTTCTATTTTCTGCCAGTTTATATCTTTCCGCTACATGTAAACATCAACATTGCCACGTGCTTTTATTTACATAGTTTTGTACAATGTTTACATTTATGTTACAGTGCTCCGATAAATTTTAGCTACAATATGTACTCATTAAATGTACGGGTGTTGAATATGTGCTATACTCAGTAATAATCTTAGTTATAAATACCTGCGAGTAAACGTCTTATAACACTGATTTCTCTGCGTCTACTCTAACGGCGCTATTACCATTACGAATCTCGTAAATCTATGCACAGTATATTCGAACTTTTAAATTAAAACCGTCACTAAAAAAAACACACGACACACGCAACTCAAGAATTAAAATTCCGTTCAACATACTGCAATGAACGACGACGTTGAATGTGTTTATCAGAAACCCATATTCATTACACAACGGACAAACATACTGAATGACGCAATGCGGCGAAAACCTAACTCTGATGCCATCTGTCGGTGAAATTTTAAACTATCTCTGCGGCGCGAAGCAAAAGCGGCATGTGCCAACGATAATCGACTCGGTTGCGTCGCTTTGTTCTGCCGCTAATTAAATAAATATATACAGTCAGTAGGTATGTCAGTAAGAACTTAAATAAATATTTTAAAGTATATTAAATACAGAGAGGTCGTTTGCAATTGATGTTGTTTCACTAATGCTGTATTCAAATAAGAAAATACACTGGACTACATGCAGTTATTCGCTACCAACCATACAAACAAAAATGTAACTGTTGTTAATGTTGGCTTATATGCAGTAACAGCTAGTGATTTTTTTCAAAGGTTAAATCTTTAGTGCTCACTTTATTCCGAATGGCCTATACTATGATTTTTCTGTCCGACTTGTATGGGTTAAGTTCTGCCCAGCTGTTAGTAAAAAAAAACTGACGAAAAGAAAAAAAAGTATATATCAATACCAAACTTGTAGGACCTGTTTCACTGTTACTACACCCGCAACACCCATCACCTCATTAATGCCTGTGATATAAACAAATTAAAAATTAGGAAATCACAGTCTATGTCCCTTCTAGCCACACCAACGGACTCGAGGCTTTCTCCCCCATCTGCCCCACACACGTCCTTCCTCTCACGCCATCCCTGCATGACTGATAAATCATGGACGATCATGGTAGCTAAGGTATCCCACAGCGGAGTGATACAACAGACTCTAATTCTCCCTAAAGCAGTAAAATGACACTTAAACATATAACAAAGGATTCCAAAATTTGAATATATAGTTTTTACATTGAAATAAAATTATTTATCCACACAAATATAATAATTGGGGACAAAAGGTGCGCAACAGTGGAACTACTTCCGCGGCGCGATACCGTAAGCAACCCCCTGTGATGGCTGACCTACGTGCGTGCGTCGCTGACCTACGTCATGGAGAGAATTCCATGAAGCAAGTGATCAACCACAACGTCGGCGCCAGAAATCATACAGCCTGGAGAAGCTTGCAACACATGAAGTTACTCACTTCACCAGGGAAAATTTAATAAAATGCTAAAATTGCCAAAACTCAAAAATTAGTCAAAATACAAGAAAAAGTTATATCAACAAAAATAATTAAAGTTTTAGTGTGGTCAATTTGAAACCAAACAATCCAGGAAAATAATCAAATGACTCTGCTTTAAAATTCCTTGACTATTTTTATACTTAAATATTGAAAAGATGAATTTAAATTAACACGAAACAAGATAATTCCATTATTGATGGAACAGTGATGCTGACTCCCAACGCCATGATTATACAATTCAGTAACATAAACAGTTTCAAGGACATTGTGTGAAAGGAAAAGAAAACTATAGTTCATTCACCGAGATGTGAGAGTTGTAGTTTGTAAACAAGAGTGTGTGATACTAGTATAAGCGGTAAGGGGTGTACAAGCTACTAACCAGTGTGCGCTGCTGCAGTGTGACGAGAGTTAAATTGGTGACTGGTCAAGCGTTTGTTCGTAGGCATTGTTTTCTTTTATTTACTCTGCCTCTTATCAGTTAACGAGAATATTATTCCCCGTGTGTGGGCGTGTGGCCATGGTCACAACACTAGAGGTCTTAAACCTGTTCAGTTAAATACATTCGGAAGCCATGTTTGATTGTGTTTCAAACTTCAACATGTTTGCAAGGTCACACGTCTGAATAAACTCAATGAACATTCCAACCTCAACAAGCTTGGAACCTGAACTCTACCATGTTTAATAATTACCACATCTGCACTCAACACTCATGACTTTTTAATTATTATACCACATCTACCTGAAATGCTGCTGTGCGTCTAAAGTGGATATAATTATTTTATGCCTAAAAGTGCATTTTATTTGAGTATAAAATGTTGGACCAAGAAGCAACCATATTCGTTACGCAGATTGTTACTCCAAGCAGCCAATAGGAGAGAAGCAGCAACAATACGGCATTCGGAACTACATATGGAACCAGTTTACTTTCAACGAGAAAAGACTGCAATCTGAACTAGTTCATAGCTTGTGTAACCTCTCCATAAAACTGAACATGTTTAAGTGAAGTAGTTCTGTATGCAGTCTGACCGCGGCCTGTTTCATCAGGTTGATGTACATGTGGATAAATGATGGCGTCCTCTATGGATACGGGGAGCGAGACTGGCAGCCTGGCCATTCTAAGTCCGCCCAAGAAGTGATCCAAGAAATGTTGCGCTCAGTTCATCAAAACAACACATTGTTGTCAATTTATATAAGCTCAAGAAAGAACTGACTCCAGATATGCATATTGATAATATCGTTAAAAATGCAGCGCGTTCTATTGGAGTAAGTCCCGCAACAGCCTATCATGTAATAAGCTAGTATCAATCCACTCACTTATTAAAGTTGCCGAAAAAAGAAAAGTAACGAAGTAACAACGGAAGTTTCTGCAAAGTGTTGATGTGTTCTACAGAAATGCAGTACGGAGAAAGGTACATGTGTTTTACTTTCGAAATTAACTGCCAACTATTGATAAAGTACTTGCAGATGTTAATGAATATCCCGAACTGCCAGACTTCTGTCGAACTACGTTTTACAATTTATTAAAGGAACTTAATTTCAAATATGTTAGACATGACCGAGACTGTATGCTGATAGATACTCTCCCAAATACCACCAATTCGTGCATGGTGTTCTACGCTCGATACCTGACTGCCACTACACGTGGTGAGCATTCCGGACACCCCTGAAAACAAGGAGCAATCACATGAACACTGCGTGTTTTCATTGACAGACCTTACCTTCAATCACGTGCATGTGTTTCGTGCGCTCTCACTCGAACGCGAGTAGACAGTAGGCCTAATTTATGTTACTGAATTTCATGAAACCAAAATAAAAAGTAATATGTAGTCATTTTGTGAGAGCCTAACCTAAATTAAAATAAAACAGTTATGGTTGAATTAATATATACGTCAAAAACATAACATTTATCAGCAGCCACTTGTGACAGTTTAAGTATTCAATAAGCAGAGAATTATGGACAGTGTGTTCCGAGCCTAATAAAAGAGTATGAAACTACAACATGCGTAACGAGTTTTGTATACAACAACGGGTCCATTATGATTTTGTTAACAAAATTTGCCATTTCAGACACTGCCTGTGCCCTCAAAGGGTGAACACATTCATTAGTTACCAACTGCTCAAGCATACGCAGTGCTTGGTACGGTGAGGATACTAATCCATATGTCACTGAATTTTACTCGTAAATCTTGACTGTTGGGAGGTCACCAGACTTTGTACTGATACTTCCTGTCATTCAGGTCAATAACTATTTCCCTGTACATCTTACATACATCAGCTGTACGTGCCGTAATTGAAGTTGTAAACTTCAATACATTAAAAATGTATTTCTGATGTTTTAGACCCGACAGGAGAATGTCATTAAGAAACAGGCAGTTGACAGTCGATGCGGAGGCATCAAACACAATTTTTTTACTTTTTATAGATGACAAACTGTCATCTTTCACAACAATATGATGTGGAATGACGTGATGTACACTGATTGGTATTGTTCACTCTAATTCACCATATTCATCAGAATTCATCGTTATCGTGAGGTTTAATACTCTAGTGGTTAAGTTAAGGTGCTCTGAACAAACTGACCCAATTTTCCACACCACCTCTCCCTTTGTTTCAGCTGCAGGTGAATCCTATCACGGATATGTTGATTTGGCGAAAACATTTTAGTCTCAAACATTTTACGCTTGTTTCTGTGATGAAGGATGATTGTGATACTCCATCTAGAAGAGCCCTCACTGTTTAGAACTTACCTGCACTGTAGATGACCTTGACTAATGTTGTGGTTAGCAAAACTGTTGATGTTTGCCTGTCTTGTTTTCCTTGAGCTGCATACAATACAGCTATATCAGCCTGACCACCGGCTGCAATAATATTCTCTGTGTCTAAAGCTGTGTCAGTTTCATGTGGAGGATGGTGCAATGTAATTTCATGCACACTGCCATCTAAACCTTGAGTCACATTACGTGACCACATCTCAGGCAGTTAAAGCACAACAGTTTTACTAGAACATAATTTCTCTTTTACTGAAGCACAAATGACAACCACGAAGGGCATCGTGTCAGTACATGTAATCCATCACACATGTCACACTTTTATTTGTCTGCTGATTTATCCTACATAAGTGTGGTTTTCAAACAGATGGCAAACCCAGCAAATGTTTCAGTGCCAAGTATCCTCAATTTGTTGGACCCTATGGTGAAAGGCTTATTACTATTAATGCCTTTCTTGTTAAAGTTTGGCTTGGATAAGATGAGAGCTAATACTTGTGCATGTTCTGCAGCTAATGACTTGTGCTACAAGAACCAACAGCCGAACATACAATGGGATTTCATCGTACTGAGCCATTTCAAATGCCTGTCTTAAGCGTGCATCAAGTTTCTCAAGTAAAATATTTAGGGGCAAGAAATCCCACTTGTGACAGGAAAATCTAATGCCTTCAGAGCATTTAATTTTCTTCCACTGTGCAAATAAATGCAGAGTATGAGGCATAATTCTTGCTGTCTATAGATGGAACACGCAACATTTTTGCACACGAATGGTACATGTCAACCACACACTCTTGTATCTTTTCTCCACCAACAAATCCCATACTACATCAAAATACTTATCAAAATCTGGTACAGTAAGTTGCTTACCAGGTACTGTGATTCTCCCTTTAATCAGCTCAGTAACTAGAGAATCTTCTGCATTTGCCCTCTGAATTTGCCGGCCATTGAATTAAATAATTCAGCAAACCCTGTACACTCGGCTCATTTTCCAGTGCTGGTAGCACTGGTGGTAGTATCCAGTGTCTCGTTGCACTGTATTCACTGGGTAAGCTCAACACAATCAATTGTGTTCAATGATTAATTGTTGTACGTCTTTTGCTACTCACGAAACACAATTTTGTAAACTGCACATTATTTTCTCACTTTTTCCACATCTAAATTGTCATCCAGGGTGTTTGCACAATAAGCACATAAATTGGCTAGTATAATGGTTACCTTGCTTATAATCTCTTCTACTACAATAATAAAGTCTTCAACAATTTTTGGAGCATCATCGTCTATCTCTTCACATAGTTCCTTCACTGTGTCTGCTTGCAACATGAATAGGTTAAAGGTTAAATGTTTTAACAACGGAGTTACCGCCACTATTTTGATGAGTTTGAATCCGTAGCTCTGAAGTAGATAGCATTTACTGCATTATTCATCTCACATTGTGCGCAATTACACACACAATATACCGAAATCTGGGCCATATGGGCCAAAAAATGTTTAGCACAAAAAATATTTCTTGGTCAGCCATATTATACTTACCCATAGAGTAAATAAAAAGTTGAACATAGCCATAGATATCACAGAATGAGTTACAAACACTACAAAACAATAAAAACAACTTAGATCACATCATCACAAACAACATATACAATAATTGATAAATTCACCTGAAAACCTGGTAATCATCTTCGATCCTCTTTTCTGCGAAAATAGGTACGTATCAGAAAAAAAACTGCCAAGTAAGAAAAGAATGTGAACGGAACAAGAATTATACTGCCATTATAAGGTCTTTAAAAAAATCTGACAAAACTAATTGTTAGAAACACAAACATTTTCTCCATCACACATTAAAGGCCAGCCAAGAGGTATTTAAGCCACAGAGAAAAACCATATAAAGAACTGGGCAAGGACTGTACAACAATTATATTATAAACTTATAATGAATGTACGAGCTTGGTTACACACTAGAAGCTCTTGAGGGTAAATATGGTGGCAGAGAAGGAAGCTGGGCCACTGGATGAAGAACTATAGGTTCAACAAAGCTACGTTAAGTTCCTGAAGTCAGATTCCAAGGTCCTCATTCATACCTGAATCTCCTGCGGCTTAGTGTGGATCTTCTCGGCAAACTGAGAGAGGGTGTGCTGGCCTTCCAGGATAAAGTAATTAGCATTGTCTGCATGGTATACACTCGAGATGGCGTCAAGTATAGTGCAGCACAGCACCGCAGAGTTTGACTTGAGGAACACTGACTGGAGTACTTGAAATGCTTGAATGTTGCGCACACTTGCACCTGCTTGCAGAACACACAAAAATTGCAGAGTATTTTACCAAGGTTTAACTAAGTTTACAATGCTCCATAAATTACCACAGGTAATTACACTGAATACTCTTCAAGGTCGTCCCAACAGGCTTTAACGACTAATAATAACTACAGCCACAGGTGCCAAATTTAAAGAACAACCAAACATATGAACACTGTTTAGTAGTACCATGACTATATATATATATATATATATATATATATATATATATATATATATATATATATATATATATATATATATATATATATATATATATATATATATATATATATATATATATATATATATATATATATATATATATATATAAACACATGGTGCAAAACTAAAAATTTACTAGAAGGATAACATTTTGCACAACCTTAACTAGTGGTCAAATTATCATTTCAACCTATAAAACACCATCAAATATAACACAATTTAAAAACAAATATACAAGCAAAAAAAATTTTGTTCTAAGAGCGAGTCCTAGTCACGTCGTACTAGACAATTTAAAGGTCCCAGCCAAAAGTTCAGCCAAATTCTCACAGAGAGCAGCACTGGCTCAGGTTTTATTATGCTGTCAATCAAAGAGGATTATGTCTGCAGCTGTGTCTGGCGTGGCCCTGAGCACACTGTAAAAGGTCTTGGGGAACGGGGTGGAAGCAGAGGACTGCGAAGGACCCTTGCCTCTTGTTACCTGAAGTCGGCTGAGACCCAAGGCGAAGATATGACCCGGGGAGGGGAGGAGATATGGGATTGTGTTTCGCTATTCGGAAAGGATTTCCATTGATTATTTATGTATAGGCTACTATCTGAATACTCTCTTATATTGGTATATTTTTCTATGACTATTAATATTGTTTGGCACAGTAATTAAAAGTATCAGGGATAGACTTAGGATAGTTTTTTGTTAAGCTACTTATACAGTTACAGAGTGAACTCAACCTGAGGCTTGGTCATCCTAACACATAATAGCCGCGCTACTAATCTGGCAAACAAAGAGGTCAGAATTGAATAAATATAAGCTATTACAAGTAATGCATGGGGGCAATGCCACGGACGGACTGCTAGCTTAGAAAATATAAATTATAGTTTGTTTCTTCGTATTCAATGAGGTTCTATTCCACTCATCAGGTTGCGATGTAATTTCTACAAACAAATTAGGTTGAGGGAGGGCAAAAAGAGTAGGCATCGTTCCGTCTGAAGTATTATTTATCATGAAACTATGCACGATGAAATCCTCAACAACATAAGAAGCTATAAACCATAATTTACAAAAAGCTATTATGGTGCAAAGTAACCCCAAATTTTAGTAAACAATTTCCTCATACGGCAACGCAAAGTATAATAGGAAATTCACATTGAGGAAAGAATTTTATACAACTAACGACTTAGAAAGTGAGAGACGATGAGGAAGCGATCACTCCTGTTGGAGGTGAGTGCTCAAATCACTCTGCCACTGCAGTCCTAATCAAAAAAATTATTTATGACCTTCCCGATATGGGTGTGTAAACTTACAACTAACGCTGAATACCCTATCTAGGACCTTGTTAAGACTTTACAGAAGTAACAAACAGAGATAACTAGTCCAATAAATGTTGCTACAGTTGGATCTCACTTTCATGTTCTACTGAGCACCTCCAGGTTCAGACATTCGCCAAATAAATGTTCATTATTGTATAACGATTGTGCGGTGTTTACAAATTGAGCATATTTAATGGTAGCCCACTAGCATGCATGCTGTATCGTGTGCCTTATCTTCGTTACCTGGCCATCCAGCGAATTGTACGGTGTCCCAAATTCTTTTTAGAAGAATTTCCATTAGTATTTCTCTGGCACATTCAAAAATTTTGCAAAAGGGAAAACTGAGATCCTCGAATATATAAACATAACTTTTATTTTAAACATACTTAATTTACTGGGGAAAACTTTGTTTCCATGTAACTATGACTATCATATGCATATCCCAGATGATATATAATGCATGTCTCTGTTTACCATAAATGATAAACATCTGATTACACGCTGTGTAAAAATAAATGGCGATCGTCTGAAGTGAATTCAACAGTTTATAATTGTTATGATGGAAAATGTTTTTGTACGCAAAGTGTTCCTCTGACAGTTTTTAAAATTAAACGAGGAGCATAAAAATACGTTAGTATATTTTATTTTAGTTGTCACATAATTAGATTAAAGGGCAAAAATATAATTACTACTCTCAACTTGGGATTCAACAACCAAATTAAATTTAAAATTAATCTTAAAATGTGTTCTAAAAATACCTAACATGATTAAAACTGCGTATTAGTTATATATTTTAATTCTTAAAATAATTGCGTGCCCAAAAAATTTTGATAACGGCTTTTTTATTAAGAAAACTATGAGTTAATACAGGAAATCGTGTGATTCAATAAAAATTATAAACTTATCAGTGCAGTGATAAATAACTGGGAATAAACTAATTAGCAACTTGACATACAGTAAACTTCTAAAACTTCGTTTTCATAATCATTGTCTTGGAACGTAAGACTAAGAGAAAAACGATTTATGCAGACTTTCCTTCTATGAATAAATAAGTATGCTTAAATATATTGTAATTATAAATTTTAAAGCATATACAGTGCATTTAGCTGAATAATAAGAATCTGCAGATGTACCTGTTTCGTGCAAAGAAGATACAGATCTAACAAAAATTAAACATTTGCTATACTACTACCATGGTTATATTTTCCGTATTTCGATTACTCGAAACGTTGGGTTTTTGGACGTGTCAGTATATAAAATTATTAATTTTTTTCAAAGCGTTCTTTGCTTGTTAGTAGCCTACAAAAATAAATAACTGGTTCATTTAATTTATTTATAGTGTTATCAAACCTTCTTCCCTATCCAAGCCCATTTTTATTTACTGGTACAATACATAATTTTGTATACGTAAGGTTGAGAAGTGGTGTCAGCGGACACAGGCCATGGATGGGATGTCTTGTAAAAAATAAAAGAAATCGCACTGTCCACAAACTTTGTCCCTTGGCGCGCGCCGGGCCAGGCCTAGGTACCTGCTATTCAAGGTTTACTGCTGACCCTTGTAATCCCTCGCAGACTTCCTACTGTGAGCCACCCTACCTACCTCGCAGCAGCCAGCACGTAGTTTTCCAGACAACCACGTAGCGCCACCTTCCAGCTAAGTAAACGCTGATTGCATTTACATCGGCTTTCTGTGTGTTTTTTTAAGCTTTACGTATGGCGCATACATATGTGTCATACCTCATTTGATTCTTACATCATTATCCTGTGACATATCACAAATGTGTTATGATAACTTTAACGGGAGCGTCGTAGTTGGCATTTTTCGGAAACACAAGCAGATTCCGTGTTTTCCATACGTCCACATTTTAATTAATTATTAAGTAACTATGGCACGTGCCGTGATGAAACTTTGCTTGAGCACAGAAGAAGGTTATTTTCAAATGTAGCGAAAGTGTCAAGTTTCTATCTTTACAAGAAAGGCCTCAAAAATTTACAGTTAGATCAATGTAATTATGAAACAAAATGTTAATTATTCGAGTTAATTACAGGCGGAAATACTTACAATTTTGCAGATACAATATACATTACAGTATGAAGATGATGTTTAAGTTTCATTACGAAATTCTAAAAAAAAAAAAAAAAAATTCTAGGACTTACTCTTAACGATTGTCTTACCGTCTTCTGGGAAAACTTCCCGGCAGCACAATTACATTATAATCTTTTATCTGACCATCATGTCTCACTACTGAATTTATTCCTCCGAGTAACAACCCAGAGGTTCATTAAATTTCTGTGTTAAGTTGGACAATCTTTGTGGATTTAGACTGGTCACTTGGTTACTTTAGTTTGTAACATGGGCATTACGTACAACAAAAATGGTAAAATTGTACAGTTGCGAGGGGTGCTCTGAAAGTAAGTTTCGTCTGTTTTCTTCAGATGGAAGCTTTTTGCCAAACAAAATACACCAGGGTATCATGAACTATACATCTTGCACTATTTTTCGACATAGTCACCACTGACACTGAGACATTTGTCAATGCATGCAATCAGTCAGAAGAAATCACTCTGATAAAACTCGGCGGCCTGCTCCACCTCAGCATTGTTGTGAGGGTGACATCCTAAGAGTGTGGCTTTCAATGCAGGGAACAGGTGACAGTTGGATAGGGCAAGATTGTGGCTGCAGGCCGGATGATTTAATCTCTCCCATCGCTACGACAAACGTGTCAATGTCAGTGGCGACTATGTTGAAAATAGTGCGGGTGTATAGTTAGTGATACCATGGTGTATTCTGTTTTGCAAGAAAGTTTCTGTGTGAAATAAAAAGCTTACTTTCGGAACATACCTCGTTTCAGATATAACTATTGTAAATTTACATTCGGAACACCCCTCACCCCTCGTTTAAAATATAGCAACTATAATAAACAGCTTATTTGAAAGTTAACACAGTAGGTCACCACTTAACGTCGCCTTGCTTAAGTTATCTAGTTATTGTGTCGTTCGTCCTTTGTCACTATAATTCAATCAATGTCGGCCACCAATATGTTTAGTGTCATTTTAAATTTGATGCATCAGCTGTTTTGTCAATGTATAGTGTATCTTATAAATAGAACACTTTTTAGACATACGCCATAGCGGGCGAATGTAGCCGAATTGCGGAAAAAAAAACCACAATAAAACAAAAACAACAAAGGAAAGAAAGCTAGTAAGCTGTAGTCAACAAACATAAAACAAACAGATAATTCCTGAAAGGAATGTAGTCATATCCCAAAAGACGACACACAGACAAAAACGAAAACACAAAATGTATTCCCAAGTGGGATATAGTTGTCTGGAGAAAGACGACACAAAAACAACAAAATATAAACAAAAAATAATAAGAACCAACAAAAATGGGGCGTGTGTGAAAAAGGCACCAAATGAACAGAACTAGATAAACGGAACCATTCTTAAAAATTGAGTATTAATATGGACTTGTGTATTTTGTGTTACATAAGCGAGAATCATTTCGATCTGTATTACTTTACATGGCACACGTCACAACGACTTTCTTCAGCTGTAATATTGTTCTATCATCTGCCTGACTTACTTCTATGTGAGACAACAGCATAGTTGAGTGTTAGTTTTTGCATGCAAGTAAATTTATTTTTAAAAATATCACACTTTATTTTTCAGACATAACACTGTAATCAATGGTAATTCCCAATAATTTTGTTTCCTCTGCCATCGTCAAATGTTTATCTTCTAAGCAATAACTGATTTTAGACGTATTTTTTTCAGCATGGTCTAGTTTTAATGTATACTTCATAACTACAGACTTATCTATATGTATTATTATTATATTCAAACCACTATTGCATACTAATTATTGTTTGTAAAGTATTATTATCTAGCACAGTCTTACTTTGGCTCTTTACAAGAACATTTGTATCATCTGCAAACATTACTGTACTTCCAGGATCTATTCTTTTAAGAAAATCATTAATAAAAATTATAAATTACAAAGGTCCCAGTATACAACCCTGTGATACCCCCAACTTAACTGACTGGGGTTGTGATAAGTTATTCACTAGGTAATTACTAGAATTACAGTGAGAAATTGACGTTATTTGTATTCTGTTACATAAATATGATTTAAATAAGTTATTCACATTTCCCTTATTCCATCTTTGCCAAGCTTGCATAGTAATAGCTCCTGATCCACGCAATCAAATGCCTTAGTCAGGTCTCCAAAAATACCATTAATTAAAGTTTTATTGTCTAAAGCAGTGATTATTATTACCATCTGCATCTTTGTTAACAGTACTGTTGGTTCCATTACTATTGTCACAAATAACTAAAGAATTAAAACCCTTCTTTTGAGTAGGCCCCAAAAATTATTAGGAGTTTCCTTACTATGATAGGCTATCCCAAAAGTCTAGGGCCAAGCATAGTTTTTTAACTCCTGCTAAAAAAGGGCAGATAAAGACAAATAGTTGGTTTCATTTTGCAGAATAGGTAGAGGATTTAGTTGAATTCTTCCAAAAAGAAGACGCAAGTAGTGCCATCACTTCAAAAATCTGTCTCCAGACAATGTTGCGGCTATTCAGTGACAGTCTTCTTTCCTTGTTGATCATAGCACTTCAACCGTGGAAGCAATAAAGAAGTTTGAAGGTTCAACATATGCTAGTTAGTATGAAGTCCGCACAACTGTGTCTAATATCATGGATAAATATTTGCTTGTAAGTAAAGGATGTCAAGCAGAAGCAACCAAGTCTGAAATAGTAAAGTTTACTACAGTGTTAAAGCAGCGTTCTATGTGTGATACACTTGTCATTTATGTTGGGTTGAAGTAGCGTTCTATGTGTGATATACTTGTTATTAGAATAGGTTGAAGCATCACTCTACGTGTGATACATTTGTAATTCATGTTGGGTTGAAGCAACGTTCTATGTGTGATACACTTGTCATTCATATTGGGTTGAATCAGTGTTCTAAGTGCAGTACACTTGTTATTAGAGATGGGTTGAAGCAGCACTCTATGTTTGATACAGTTGTCATTCATGTTGGGTTGATGCAGCTTTCTATGTGCGATATACTTGTCATTCATGTTGGGATGAAGCATCGTTCTCTGTGTGATATACTTGTCATTCATGTTGGGTTGAAGCAGCGTTCTATGTGCGATACACATGTCTTTCATGTTGGGATGAAGCATCGTTATCTGTGTGATATACTTGTCATTCATGTTGGGTTGATGCAGCGTTCTATGTGCGATACACTTGTCATTTATGTTGTGTTGAAGCAGTGTTCTATGTGCGATACACTTGTTATTAGAGTTGGGTTGAAGCAGCACTCTACGTGTGATACATTTGTCATTCATGTTGGGTTGATGCAGCTTTCTATGTGCGATATACTTGTCATTCATGTTGGGATGAAGCATCGTTCTCTGTGTGATATACTTGTCATTCATGTTGGGTTGAAGCAACGTTCTATGTGTGATACACTTGTCATTCATGTTGGGTTGAATCAGTGTTCTAAGTGCAGTACACTTGTTATTAGAGATGGGTTGAAGCAGCACTCTATGTTTGATACAGTTGTCATTCATGTTGGGTTGATGCAGCTTTCTATGTGCGATAAACTTGTCATTCATGTTGGGATGAAGCATCGTTCTCTGTGTGATATACTTGTCATTCATGTTGGGTTGAAGCAACGTTCTATGTGTGATACACTTGTCATTCATGTTGGGTTGAAGCAGCATTCTATGTGCGATATACATGTCATTCTAGTTGGGTTGAAGCAGCGTTCTATGTGCGATACACTTGTCATTCATGTTGGGTTGAAGCAGCGTTCTATGTGTGATACACTTATTTTTCAAGTTGGAAAGAAGCAGCGGTCTATGTGTAATACACTTGTCATTCACGTTGGGTTGAATCAGTGTTCTATGTGCAATACACTTGTTATTAGAGATGGGTTGAAGCAGAACACTATGTTTGATACAGTTGTCATTCATGTTGGGTTGATGCAGCTTTCTATGTGCGATATACTTGTCATTCATGTTGGGTTGAAGCAGCTTTCTATGTGCGATATACTTGTCATTCATGTTGGGATGAAGCATCGTTCTCTGTGTGATATACTTGTCATTCATGTTGGGTTGAAGCAGCGTTCTATGTGCGATACACTTGTCTTTCATGTTGGGATGAAGCATCGTTCTCTGTGTGATATACTTGTCATTCATGTTTGGTTGAAGCAGCGGTCTATGTGCGATACACTAGTTATTAGAGTTGGGTTGAAGCAGCACTCTACGTG
>PNEQ01055344.1:0-17927 GCA_003012365.1 Medauroidea extradentata
GAACTGAGAAGCCAATAGTGACTTCAACAGCCATATTCAGAATTTAATTGTCGGTCGCTAACGCGGTAAACCAGGTCGTGAACCCACATATTTTGAATGGTCACACCATCATCACTCGTTAACGAATGATAAACGTCTCAACACACTTTGCTTCTTAAGGTTGTCTAGTTTCACCTGGTATGGTTCCCTCCGAGCATTATCACTGAGTAGGAAATGATAATCATAAAAGGTCAATTAAAATTATAATTAAAAGGAACCTCGTGTTATTGCTCTCTGGGAATCGGGCATGTTTAACTACACTGAGGCACAAACTGTGTTCTCAGACGACTGTATTTTCTCTTGCTTTTTAAATTAGCCCTCAAATTAACTGTAAGGTAAATAGATAGAGGACTTGTCATAACCTTATAAGGAAAATAACCTTACAGTAGCAAGACGTGTGGTTAATACGTATTCAGCCAAGTGCATGCAAGTATTATTCAACTACCTACTTATGTAAGATTTTTACTTACAGTTCTCAGTAAAATGAACATGCCAAGCCAATATTTTATCTTTTCTCAAATTCTCCCTTAATTAGTTTGGTTAGTATAAACATTGCCGTGAAGTTAACAAATACAGTTTCCTTTTTTTTTTCAAAAATTTATTTCTGCAGTCACAATCAAATGTAAGTTTTTAGCTGTTAATGTAGGTCCGTTTGGCCTTAGAAAACGCTAAGTTTATTGTGAACTTTATGTACGCAGAGTGAAGCTGGAATAAATGCTTTAGTAAGGAAATGGCATTATGAGATTATGGCAGGTATATGTTTAAGAGAAATTCGTTCTTGTTTAATTTTACGTCTAACACATGTGATTTTCTCTTACTTCTAACAATTCGAAGCTACTTAAATTTCACGAGCTTATAATATTTACTATAGACAGAGTCAAAAATAAAACAGCTATTATTTATAGCGTAGTGATACAAGTCCAGTCCAAGACAAAAATTCATAAGTTGATGGAGAATTGAGATATCGGTGTAAAATTTTGTGTGTATCTTCTATGGACATTACGGACCAAGAAAACCTGTTTGATGGAAGTAAAGCCATAGCTCACTGAAGCCTTGTATCCAACCAACTCCTCAATTATTGTAAATTTGCATCGAGTATTGGCAAGAAACAGTTGATTATTTGTCAGCGCCAATCAGTGAATTAATAATTACCAAGACTTGAAAGAGTAGAATTCATCCAATGAAATACGTGGATATTAACTGCAGTGGTTTAAAAAAACGTTCGTGGTATTTTTTCGCGAAAATTCGGCGCCAATTGTGACTGATTCTTCATGAAATAATTTACTTTTATATGTTTTAAATGTTTCGTGTTTCTTTGCAGATATTTAAAAAGGACTCACAACTACATGACAATTCATGTAAAGAATAAATCGTTTGTATTCTGAATACTCTTCGTAAATTAGCTCATACAGATATGACAGCTGCAGCTAAGAGACCATTTACAAGAACAAGTAATAGTTGAAAGAAAAACTGTGAGCTCTTCTTTGTAAATAACACACACATTCCACACTTGACTGGGCACGCAGACCTCACTCTCTTATTATCTCTGTCTCTCTCAACATTGTTGAGAGTTATTTCACAAAAGCGAATAAACTGTTAGAAGATGTTTGGACATAATTTGCTACGAGTGTTAACAGCGACATGACATGACACGTCTAGAGGCGACAGATCGTGCCTATGTGTATGTGTGTACACAACACGCATGTTTAGTGTTGCGACACATACACGTTGTGTTATCTGCTGTTCTCTTCAACTGTTGCCACTCACCTCTGCACTATCTTCCCCTCCCTATTACTGTACATGCTCTCACATACACAGTATAATATAGAACAATTTTTACAAAGATAAATATAGTAAATAATTTGGGTGTTGTCAATTCTTGACTGAATTCTATCTTTAGAATTCTTTCTGATGTAAACATACAATTTAAAAACTGACATAATTCATCTGTAATTGTTTTTCTTCAGTTTTTTGTGTTTTGGGCGTTTTATATACTTTGTCACTGTGTCATTCAATACAAGTTTGGTCAACAAAACATGAGCAATGGCGTATATCCACAAACAAATAAATTCTAATTGTAAACTCCCACTGCAACAAAGATTTGAAAAAAAAAATATATATATATATATATATAAAATAATTGACATGCCGATAACCGAAACAGCAGTCGCCAGATTGCTAACCGCACAATTTACAATCAGATCAGTTTAACTTACATACTGCTACTTCGCACATAAGTGGCGTGGTATGAGAAATGTTACTTGTTAATTTCGCTACAAATATTATGCAACTAATTAACGGATAACATTTTTCATACCACGTTTCGTTAGATCACTTAGATGAGTATTTTATCCTTCTCTAAAAAGATTAAAGTTTTCATATGGAATATTCGTATGAATTATTTAAAATACTTGTAGATGTGGCTTATTCGCTAGCGTAAATATTCAAAACCAAATTATTAGAATGCATCAGTAAGACCAAAATGTTTGTAATTGCTTTCCTTAAAATGCTACTTCATGATACTAAGACTTCAAACTTGAGTTTTACGAATATTTTTAACATATTAGTTACAATCCAATATGTGATTCTTTGTTCACTTTTTTTACGAAACTACACATGTCTGTTCTCAGTTGGTAACCTGGCAAATACAGCGTACAGAGCCATGCCAATTTTGGGAAGCTCGCAACGCGGCTTATGACGACATTAAAGTTGAAGTTTTTTTACGAGACATGCCAGTTTCCCCCATGATCATACTGTCTCGGCAACCTATATTATTCTCAGTTCAGTTTACTTGCTTAGTACAATTTTTATTATAATATAGTGTAGCTTTCTGTTTATTTCTGAAATGCCGCAATAATTCTCATAGGGCATACTTTTGTAATGTATTTTAAGTTAATGAACTAGAACTAAGAATAAACAATACACGAATTGTTAATACGTTTTGTGAAGTTGTGTAAAAAATTATCGGTAAAACTGTCAGAACAGTATTCTGAATAATAACCGAAAAATGTTAAGATTCTAATTGGTATTTAAGGCCCAGGTACAAAAGTGCAGACGCGTCTGTCTGATATGTCCGAGCCGATGGTGCAGATGGCGATAGAGTATTTGATTGGCCCACGTGACCTGTGACGTCACATGTAACCAGTGCAGACGGCTCACGTGGAGCTGTCTGACCAGAGCTAGGCAACTTTTATCTTTTGAGGTCAAACAGCATGGTCTGCACCATATGTATGTGACGTCACGTGTACTTTGCGCCAATCAGAAACAAGATAACGCGAAAATAAACGGGAAATCGCGCGAAAGTGTTGGCACGAGAGATTTTGGTCAGCGCTTAAGGGCGCCGTCTACCCGCGTGTGAGAGGTTCAAAAGCGACGGAGCAGTAAGGTCGACCTAGAAGCGCGCATCACATACCGCCTCGCCTCAACGAGCCGAGCGCTGAACTAACGTGCAAGGTTCCCGCTCAACTGTTTTTACTATAGGACTTTCAGCGACAACACTATCATTTTATCTTACGCGACTAACGGGAAAGAGTCGCTCTACATAATATTCAGAATATCGTAAAAATGATTACTCTTACATAAAAATCAGCGTCAAAAGTCCCGATTTGGTCACTATCACACTAAAAAAAATACTTGTTTGGAACGTAAACAGTTAATGGCAAAATTATAGACCTGTACTAAGATCCTTAAACGCTTTTCGTAGCCTAACCGCGTGACAACATGTTGAATGGTTTTCGAATGAAATCAGGATTGTTAAAGGTCTGCGCGCCTCTTCACGATTCTAGTAGACGGCGCCCTTAACATCGAGGTCTTCAGCTCTGGTGAGAGGTGACATGAGGTGAGTATGGAGCAGCACCGGAATGAGAGGGCGGGGAAATGGGAGATCCCCAAGAAAACTCGCCGACCAACGGCATCGTCCGGCATGATTCCCACACGCGAAAAACCGGGGTCCGAACCCGGCGGGAATCGAACCCGGTTTGCTTTGGTGGGAGACGAAAGGTCTGACTCCTCGGCCACCGCGGCCCGGTGAAAGTGTTGAAGTTTTTAAACAAACAAACAGTAATTTTGTGTAATGGTATTTAGTTAATATGTTTCCTAGCATGTAGCTTAGTATCAAGTGTTATTTGAGTTCAAATTTTCCGCTCCATTACACTTATAAATGCAAAATCCGTGGATATAAAGTTGGAAATAATCACCAATTTCTAAAAAACAACTTTTAAAATAGTACTAACATTTCTTATCCTAATTATTTTATCTAGACTATATAAACGGGATCAAAATTGTAACGTTAGAAAAATATAAATGGACAGTCTTATTGTACTGCACTCTATCCTGTAGCATTCGTATTATATGCGTCAGCCGCGTGAATTGTACCTCGCTGCTGATGAAATATGTTCGAACAGCTCAGTCAGACAACGTGATCAGACAGCTCGGTCAGATGCATGGGAATTTACTCTTCCTTGGAGGTTAAGGTGTCGCAGTACCCAGTGACACGACCACTCCCTTCTACAATGACAAACTGGGTTCGACCTTCAAGCATTGAAGATACTCCCGATATTCTCATGAGGACGTTGTCGTTGTCTGTCCCGTTCTTGAACCCCGCATAGCTGCTCTATAGTTACATCAAGTCATTCTTGTCAGAGCTAGCGACCTAACTGCTAGCCTACTTACTGAAGGGATCTCTGTTGTGTGAAACCGCCATCATATCAATGTTTTCCGAGTGTCTGTGTCTCTTCCTTACAAGTTGTTGATCCTTTGCACCGAACTTCATAAAACTTAGTACACAGAATATTTAGCAAGCTGACCTGGCTTTCGCGTAATTTATTCATGCCAAGTTGATTTTTTCAAATGGTGGCCATTTGTAACTTTTATTATTAATGTTACGTATCTATACAGTTCGGACGAACCAAATGCATAAATATTAAGTAGTAAGTTAGGTTACATAACTTGTATATATATATTTTTCGATATTGTTCATATTCTAAAAATGATGGCCTTTGAATAGTTTTTCTTCACGCTAGATAGCTTATGAAGCATTTTCCAGAATGTCACGTATTTCAGTACACATATAGTACTTAGTAACTTGACTTGTATGTTTTTTAAAAGGTATCACGACATGAATAAATAAATATTTACATTATCATAAGTCTCGTTTTAAATACTACTGGACCCACTGTAACGAAATTTAGTACAATCTCTGCGCACACTGAGGAAATTATCATATTTGGTTACACCGGCAACTTCTGGTTTAGCTTTGATGTCCCTTCAGGTGTGTGTATGAATGCATATAATTGTTTCTATTCCAAATACAATATTATAAAATTTTTGGTTATTTGCATTCTAAACTTTTAAATGTAGGTTCAACCCTCCACTTTTCATGATGTGGGTTTGCATCTAAACCCAAATAATTTTGTTTGTAAGTCATAATTTAGTAATTCTCTAGGTCTGTGTTTTGCACCTAAGTTACAGAGCATAGAGCATACGCAATACTGCGTACATGTGTATTTTGTTGTGTGCACTACATTCTCGATGGTAGACATTCACATTAACAACGTGATTCTAACTCAAGATACCATAGTTAGTATTTGTTTCTGGGATCTCTTCAGCTTCATTTGTGAGTTGGAAGTAAGCTATGGGTCCTAGACAGTTGCAACAATAGCGCCCTGGTTTTGTTAGGCAGGTAACAACAAACTATCATTCAACATTAGAAAATCCTGACTATAAAAGAGTGTTGTTCAGTTATACGGGTAGCTACCCCTGCTATTTTTATAAGAGTGGAAGGTATCAGACAGCATATGCTGTTTACTTGAAGATATTAATAGCAGTAAACAATGCTGGAAATATTGTTTATACGTAAATTAGTTTCCCATATTTTTTGAAAATACAGTTTTAAAATATATTTAGATGCTCATTACTCCCTTAATATGGTTGTATACTAACTGACCATACAGCCACTGGCATGTTGACGAGCATTATGTGTGCTCAATTCTGAGAATGTGGATCTCACGCTGGCATCAACCCACTAGCTGCCCTGGGTATAAATAGGTACTGAATTTTACAACGTCTAAATTTGACTGACTGCCACTTGGACACTCTTTCGTTTTCTCATCTTCAGCACATTTGTATTTTTTTTTCCTTTCTTTAGTGGATTTTGACAATTATAGTGATTTAACACTAACGTTTTGTGCTCACAGCAAAAAAAAAAAGCTAAGCCTCTTCAATATTGCACATTATTTCAGATACTTATGTTTCTGCATGCTTACTATATCATTGAGTAATAACATGGCGTAATATTGATCATCGTTTCAGTATTATTAATACATTAAATTGTATTAATTAAAGAGATTTTCATAATTGTTTGCATTATCTTAAACTGTTTCTTACCTTACCTCATAATAGTATGTATATGTAGTTCCATTTACAAAGTCGAAGTCTTAAGTAGTTTTATACATTTACATTTTAGTGAACAGTTAACTATATAGCACTTATTTACATGGATTGTGTAAGAGTTTTGCGTATAACGTGTGAAGTACAGGCATATACAAATAATACGAGAGATAATATTTGTGTGCATAGTATTGTTGTTTGACTGAGTCGAGCAGTTGTCAAGACACTGACTGTATGTGAGACATTCAAGACGAGCAGGGAAAACATAATTCCCAACACTTGCGACAACAAGGCCACGTCAGCAACACAACAACAGGTATGTGGCATTCATTTCAGTTTACAAACATCGCGCAGCAAAACAAGAACCACTTTCTTCCCGCTCCTTCATCGCCAAGCTGTCTATACGTACGAGGTTGGCGTTCTACCGCTTGGATTTCAAACACTTCTACTCTTCAGTAAGGACGATCTACATTGACACGGAAGCGGATACGTAACATACAAATGTAAACGCAAGACACTCAGAGTTTGTTCTACAACGGGACTCGCGCAGGCACGGATATGCTAGCGAAAACTTAAGTGGGTGTATCACCTCAGTTGCCAAAGTCTTTTTTATTTTTATATTTGTACCAGGTATTATACTAAAACGTTTTTTTTTTTTTTTTTAATTTAAAAAAATTTTTACGTTTTGAAGTTTTCATTTAAAAATTCAGCATTTTTATTACTCACAAAATATTTTATACTTTGTTTTTATGTATGAAAAATCATAGCCTACAACATTGTTATACACTGTGAATTTTTTGGTTTTGGTGTGTCAGTTGGTTTCAGTGGCGAACATAAACCCGTAAAGTGCAAATTTTGACGTTTACGACTCATTACGCAAACACTATGAGAGGTACGCAAATTTCCTAAGATGAAGATTTAATCACAATTTATGTCTAAAATAAGAAATAAAATGAATGGTAGAAATAAAAAAAATAAAATAATACGTTGAAAACTGAAGTGAACCGCGCCCAGAGAAATGGCCAGTTTCTGAGTCTTACGCATCCGTGCTTGCGTGCAACCAATAACTATACGGCATTTAATATTTTGCCCCCAGTCTTGCTTAGCACCTCTTGTTTACGTCGAATTTTTGTGGTTAGCAATTAAAATCTTCTTGATGAACTGTACTCGCAATGTTTTGCAACTAAACGATTATTGGACACTTTTTGTAAAGTACACTTTAAAATTAAACGAACGAAAAGAAAATTTCTTCGTAAAATATGAAGTAAATTTCCTCAATTAAAAGTTGTGCGTGGCTTTAATCACTTTTGTTTCCATACAAAACATACATGGAGAGAACAGATTTTGATCAGCGCTGGTGAGGGGTGATATGATGAGAGTATGGAGCAGCGCCGGAATGAAGAGGCAGGGGTAACGGGAGATCCCCGAGAAAACCCGCCGATCAACGGCATCGTCCGGCATGATTCCAAAATACGGAAATCCAGGGATCGACCACACCTGGAGCAGAACCCTGATCGACTTGGTGGGAGGCGAGTGGTCGATCCACTGCGCCAACCACGATCCCAATTCGTACATGGCCTGCATTTACTGATAGTTTATAAATATGAAACAAATTATTCAGTAATGTCGTAAGTTTACATGAGGAATGCTTGTTAGTTTCATATGGTGCAGGTCCGCACATTTCCTTCATTGTAGTTGGTTTTACACATTGTGCTTGTTTCGTTTGCGCGTTACGCATCCGTTGACATACGCCGTGGTGTCGCTGTAGAGCGAACCTAGAATACCATCAATAACTTACGTCAGCATACGCAGTTTTCAAATTTATGTTCCAGTTTGTTTAAGAGAATACGTATATATTTTTGACAGTTTCTATGAGGGGAAGGCTACGACGACAACAAAGGAGATGATGTTGGCAGGTTGAACACTAAAGACGTGTAGGTATTGTTATAATAGTTAAAGACAGATACGTGTAGTGGTTTCGACGGCTTACAGGTTAGACTGCATGGTCCTGTGTACACTCGTGTCGAGCAAATAGTACATTGGCTGCTGTCATAACTAGTAACCGCTACCAACACCATGATTCATTCCTTGATTCACTGCACGTTGCTTTTTGCAGAGGAAAAATTCTAAAGTGTTTCTGGCAAACCGTTATATAATATGTCAAATACACTGAAATATATGTTTGAAATCGATCATGTGCTGAAATTGACCTGCTAAATTATTCTGTCTCTTAGTAATAACCATACAGGTGTTGAACTAGAAACGAGCTCAGGTATTTGAAAATACAACCAGTTGTTAAATATTATTCTGCTAATGAAACGTGAGTGCTAATTTTGCTGCGCTGTTCGCTAGCCTTAGACAAATAATTGATTTTTGGCAAAAATGGCATTAGTGTTCTCACACAAGTAACTTTAGATAAAACCACTCTTCATTTTCTCCGCGCTGCGCAAAGCAAGTCGTCATGGAATTATATTGTAGTCTTGTTTATTCATTAAAATACATTTATCAATATCTGTTTAATAAGTTTACATAAAGCTTTATATTTATTACGATTAACCAGAAAGAGAAAAGTTCCTTATGGAGAAGGAACGTTTCGTTGCCGACATGACATACCTCCTACTGGATAACATGCGGCAGAACGGAAAGGTTGGTATTCATAAGTGAAATATCACAGTGATACATTAAAGCTTATGTAACTAGCCACATTACTTCATTATAAAAGCTGTGGGCTTCATTCTGGGGGGTTCATGAGCAAATTATGGTTAGTAAATGACTTGTTGCTGACCTGTCTTGGGATATTGCTAACTGGCTAAGAATACGTTTTGTAACAGACGTGCTGTTTTTGCTTCTGCATTGTTGGCTATTCTGCGACTGTGGCCTACATAATACGTACAGGTTATATGTATATGTACTGCATAATAATGTATGGATTTAATTATTAATTAATTTTACTTTTAAGAAGGTGTTTGTTTTTGTTTCCAAACATGTTATATGAACGGTAAAACAACTACGTAATTAGTATATGAAACCATAATTCTACTTAGTAGGTAGCATGGGATGTCCACGGCACAGAAAATATATTTTATTTTAATGCTATACAGAACTGCCAAGAAATAAAAACCGGATTTGATTTTACTACGCATTTAAAGTATGCCTTTCGTCCTCACTTTAAATTAAAACGTATATGAAATAAATATAATAAAATGTATTTCCGCTGCAAGATTTTTATTTGGAAAATCCTGAGCATTTGTTACACGGCCAAAGGCGCTTAGGAAAATTATGTTTATATTTTGTTTAAAGTAACTTGATTCAGTTAACTAAATGTTCTTGTTGTTATGAGCAGGCGGCTCCAGTAGTGATCATATATTTTAAAAATTATTTAGCTTAGTGCACTTCTTTCAAAGAAAGCAACATTTATTTGTATTGTTTTTAAACAGCTTAGGTATAGTTGTAACATTACCCTGAGCAACCTCGTGACGTAACGTACGGGCGAGGGTTTAGCGGGACCTAATCAATACTCAATAAAATGATGTTGCATTCTTAAAAAAGTGTTTATGTTTGTACGCACACATGCGACATGACCACTTTCAGCAGCAATAGAAAAGCAGAATGATTATTATAAGAAGCAAATGTATTTCACAGAGGTATAGTCTAATATTCAAATGCGTAATGAGCACACTACACAAATCCTGGCCTAAATTGGAGACGAAGAAGGGGTCGCGGTGGCTGAGGGGTCAAACCTCTCGCCTCCCACCAAGGCGATCCGGGTTCGATTCCCGGCTGGATCAGACCCCAGATTTTCGCATGTGGGAATCGTGCCGGACGATGCCGTTGGTCGGCACGTTTTCTTGGGGGTATCCCGTTTACCCCGACCTTTCATTCCGGCGTTGCTCCATACTCACCTCGTAACACCCTTCGCCAGCGCTAAAGACCTCCATGTTAAGCGCTGGAGAAACTCTCTCACTCACTTGGAGACGAAAATGTTAGTGGCTAAGTGTTACACGGCGACATTTGACAAGTACAATGTGGCAACATAGCCGTGTAGTTATTCCCCTCTTGCGTTGCACAGATATCTTACTAGGAGTCGTTTGACCAGTGTTCTCCAGCGCACTTGCCTACTACTGTTCTGATCGGTATATTACATGTACAGGTTACAATCCCGAGCAATCCAAACATGTTTACTTGACGTAACATACGCAGTATTGTCACATTGTGCATGTAAAATGTTGTCGTAAAAATCTTGGCCATTAAAGTTTTCGCATGGAATTGTGCCAGGAGTGGCTTTGCGTACTTATTATGCGCTTGGTTGTGAACATGCAGCATAGGCAAACACGCGTCCGTAACAAAACGCCATAAGAAATTACGAAAAGTAGCGAGTTCTTCTAGGGATAAGCTGGAATCCAAACACCTCTAGGTTTACGTCACTTCTGAATTGGCCATGAACCTTATTGACATGACACATGTTGGAGAAGTATGCGTCTAACAAAGAAGTAGGAAGGTCAGGACTGAATAATGACAAGCGACGAGAAATCTTGACGTGTTCACTGAGGTGCAGGCTATAGCCTGCAAGTATATATGTGAACACAAGCAGGCAGCAGCTGTTTATTGGCTGCTTGCTGACATAGTGATACCACACGACTATATTATTGGTTCAGAGCACTCCAGGAGGTGTCAACAAACCAAGGACCAGTTGCGAAAGTGATACAAACTTGGAGATATTTGAAATATAGCTTGCTCCTAAAATAAAATAAAACTTTCTGGTCCCTTATAATGACGGACTGCAGTCCTAGCATGCAAGCAATGAACAATCGATGATTGCTACAATATAATCAAGTCTAGCCTGCATGTCTGTTAACTATCAGAGGTAGACACAGACTATATTTCTGTTCATGTAGTGTATTCGCAAATGAGAAACATTTAACAACATACTTGTCGAATGAATTTCAAGTAATTGAAAGGAGACACCATTTCCCATGCGACAGAAAACAATAAACAAAACACGATAAGTTCAGTTGATAAATGTGTGTATTATTTCAGGTGTTGCAATTTTATGAACGAATGTACTTACATACAAGCTGCGTAAATAAATAAAAATAACTTACTCAGTTTCTTATCAACAGTTAAATTTTTGAGAATGTTAACCTATTTTACATTGTTTTGCAAGCGTCCTGATGCGAAACCGTAAATTTCTAGCGTTCGTGAATAGTATCACAATGTTTGTATTATAGTCGAGTTTAAATGTTATTGATAGGTAGGACTAGGAATATTTCGCGAGTTAACGACCAACATGCTGTGTATACCGAAGCCCTACAATTTGTCCATTACGTGCTACTCATTCAGACAACAGACAATGAACTAATGTACGGAGCTTGAGTATGCATAGGACACTGCATTCTAGCATGCAGGTCATTCAACTCGCGAATTTTTCCTAGTCGTACTTATTGACAACTGACAACTCTTCGCTACATGTGTTAAATGTAAGTAAAAATGTTTCCGAAATGACGTATTATGCCTCAGGAATTTAAAATACCTGTAAATGTGTAATACTAATGCTTTATATATTTGTAAATAACATTTATTAAATGACAGACAAGCGGTCATGGCATTTAAAAGTGCTATTATAAGCTTGCGCGTAACTGTACCGATGTATGTAATATACAGATAATGTTGCATATGGTAATACATTATGTTTTTAATTAGATAAATATCGTTGTATTGTGGCGTAAAATGTTTGCTGTATATTTGACGAAGGGTGGAATTGTGTACGAAATCGGGTAGTCAGGGTAAGAAAGGTGGTAAGTGAATGTAACGGCAAGTGGACGGCGCGGCGGGCGGGAGAGAAGAGTGTGAGGCTAAGCGTCTGTCAAGGTGGCAGGCCTGTGGCTAAGACGCCAACAACACGCTAAAAAGCTTACACACGCCCGCGCCAGTTACACGAGCTATTGATTTATTTGTTGCGTTGGCAAACGTGCCTGTGGGAGCCGGCTCCCCTTGTCGTAGACGGCGACACACGTGGCTTAGGGGTGAGATCAACTACTCGCTTTTTACCCCTGTAGGCAGCAACGTGAGGTTAGTTGTTGTGCGAGGGGAGGGGGGGTAGGCTAGCCAGGGGGAGGGGGGTGTGTGTGAGGAGGGGTAGAGTGTGTGTGTGTGGTTGTTGATTGTAGAGCTGCGCCCAGCCCTCCTGTATACAGAGAATAGATGAATTGTAAACAGAGAGAAGCTAGCTGGCAGCTGTCGGCTCGCGCTCCGTTGTCGCAGCGTTAGTCGGCAGTGTGCGCGCTCCCAGGACGCTACGTTGTATGCGTGCTTCAGTGCCTCAGTGCCTCAGCGCCGTCTTCTCTGCTAGGACTTACACAGCGGTGAGTGAACTTTTCTTCTTTCATTCACTTCGCCAATGTATCTCTCTTCATATTTATAACGTAGCATCTCATGTTTGGAAACAAATGAAACGCTAGCTAGTTTAGTAACACGCGTGCGTTGACGGTCGCGCGTCGCGACGCCACATGGGCATGCTTTGTTTGTTCAAGTAATACAACACAAGGGTGAGTCGCCTCGCAGGGCTGCCAACTTGACCACACAGGCATTGTTGCCAACGCGACCGCCAGTCGCCAAGCGTTAGGTTGCGTGAACAGCGCGCATGTTTGAAGTTGGCGGGCGCGCAGTTGGTGCGACAGTCTGTTTTGAACAGACGCACGAGTGTGTAAAGTACTTAGTCGTTGCAGCTGTCCCTGTTGTACAATAACTATGCGGCGTGATGTGTTTATGTACACTTACGTCACCGCATTATTATTTCTTTTACAAATATACCTACCTACCTGTCTTGTGTAGTAGCGTTTCGTTCTGTCGTGCATATTCCAACATTGCGCATTATCGGCGATGTTTATTAGCGCCATTCTTAACACGTCCAAAACATAACTTCATTCACATTTATATTTCGCACAAGTGGCAGGATTTATGTGAGACAAATATATCGTCTTAAATGTGACTTCTGACAATGCTAGGATAACGATCGATGTTGTTTGGCATCGCATTACTGACAAAAGTAGGAAGTGCTTTGCTGAATCGATCACTTGCTAACGTCAATCCCGTGTACTGTTCCATGGGATGGTAAGAGTTGTTGGGAGGGGGGGGGGTGACATTTCACTCTCGTGGCCAGTGTGAACCGCTGTGTGATAAGTGCGACTATAGATTGTAACTAACATGTCTGACCGTCTCTATGTGCAGTGAAAGTATTGTTGAACGACTATTATTACTAGATGAGAAAGTAGCCTGCGTTCAACACGTCATACTATCTCTAGTCCATTCATTTTGAATCATATCTCCAAGTGAATCGTTTGAAACGTACTAACTATATTTTGTCCTTTCCGAGATCGTTGCTGCGTCTTTAATAATAATCGTGCAATGGTGCACGTGAACATTTACTTACCTACGTATGTAACACGTCTGTATAAATATACGCGGCGTAGAGAGAGGCGAGAAGCTGATTTACATACTATTGTACGTGTGTATTGTGGTCACCTGTGTAAACATAACTAGTGTTGCTGGCGTACAGGTGTGCAAGTATTAAGATAGTTGCAACGTACGCATCATGCCACACACTAACCTCTATGAGACGTGCATCATTTTAATACGTGATGTTTCTTATAAAGGTACATTGTATACGCATATATCTTATACAAGATTCTTCGCCAAGATTTTCATTATTAAAAGGACCACTAAAACCGCCTTCATCACCGTTTTCTCCCCGTTATAAACGATGTTTTGAAGAGTAGCGGTAAACATGAAGTGTGTATACGAGAGTGTGATGAAGTAGAGCGGTATTGCTGGCACCTATGTAGATCTGTGTTGTAATAATGTAGCAAATACCATACTTCTGCATGGTGCTATGTGCGAGCAGGCGTACACAGGGTGAGTGTAAGAGTGAGATATGTGAATATCACAATACTCAGTTGAGATTGTACCTCAGCTACTACTAATTATTTGATTGGAATGTTTTTGCCGAGTAGATAATTTATTAGTAGATTTCTAATACCGTACTCCACTAGTCAGCAGTATGGTATGTTATTGAGTAAAAAATTAAAAACTTTGTTTAAAAAAAAGATATTTCAACCATAAAATATGTAAAAAATTGAAATTTTATAATATTACATTTATCAGTACAACAATAAGCAGACATATATAATTACATTTCCAAAACAGTTGCGTTTTTAATTGAAAATAATTTTAACATCCGTAAACCTGTGCACGGCAACAATAAAATTATTTTAAAATTTAACGTCTGCCTTTTAAAAGTTTTCTTGTTGTATAAAAAGGCATGTTAGTAAATTGATAGTAACAAATTTTAAGTCGTTTCTGAAGTCCACAATTATTGCAATGTCTCTTGACCAATAATAATGATTGAAATAGTTCTGCCACAGTCTAGCTCAGCGGGTATAATAAAATAATGTAGTCAATATTGATATGACAAGTTACTTCATACGACTGTAAATGGCCTTCGCTCACAGTGTAACATAGTATACCGGATCACTGATCCACAGTTGATCGTATTAATAAAACTTCACACCGGATGTGAATTATGCGAACAATGAACGACCTACTCCAAAACTTTGTCACGAATTATTCCTTATGCGCGCGATTGCCTTCTCCTTGGTCTGGCAAAGCACCAGAAAAACTAATCGCTTCCTCTCTACGCCAATCGTTTTGTTAATATTTGTGAATCATCTCCCGGGGCATATACTCTACCGGTGACATTTTCGCGAGGCGAGGCCCCAGCCCCGAGGACGACAACACGCCCATCTGCCTCGAGCTCTTCTCTAAACCCCGCGTCTGCAAGTCAAGCCGGCTACACTGAACTCTATCTCCCTTCGACCAATGAGAAAGTCTGTTACATTCAAACTTTGTTTACAGACGACTAAGATCTCATACCTTTGCGAGTGTATCAAGTGTCAAATTTATTAATTAAAATCACCAATATACTTGTTTGTTCATGCCCTTCTAATATAGTACATAAATTGCCTTACTTATAACAAAAATTGTACTTAATGATTTTTTTAAATTTAATTGCCTGGTGTCATATTTCTGTCTCTGTCTAACACTCTTGCCCAGTGGGACGTGCGAGGAACTCTCCCCTCAGCATTTCGTCAACCGCAGTGACACATACAAGGCCTGTCCTCTGCTTCCCGCAGCGTGACGAAACCCAATTCTCTCCAGTCTCATATTACATCTTTTTAAATCATTAATCCAACACTAACTTAGTTAAAATCTACAGCTTTCACAGAGTCCATCACGGTTTGAATTATCCCTGTAGCCCAATTATTAAACTTTCTAGGAATATTCCAATACAGTGAAATATTCTGCTACATTAAGTTAATCTGCTATTTTCCGTGTTGATTGCAGCTACCAAATATCAATAAAACACGTACATTGTAATGGAATTGATTACCCATTATATTGTCGTCGGTGACCATTTGCTCATTTCTATGTACATAAGTACAATCTAGATACAATGCCAAATTGGCATATTACAAAATGAATGTGTGATGGCTTTTTAATTTGAAGAGCTTATTTTTCTAAGAAGCAACTTTACTATTTTTCCCTCTGAAACAAAGCATTTTACTGACTAGTGTTGTATAAATAGACATCTACTTATAGAACATCTACTCGGCAAAAAGTCGCATCGAATTATGATGAATATTGAAGGTTTTATCCTTGAATGAGCATTTTAGCTATTCGTGCAACATCTTGTATTTACCTAGCCGTCTAGTAAGGTTATAATACATAAGACACTGCGACATGTAGAGTAGATGTCTGCGTGAGGCATATGTGTTTGTATCCATGTAGAGGTCAGCTAACACGACTCACACACGCCAGGATGTTAGTACAAGATTTCATAGCTCTCTTGTTTGCGAATATAACTGGACAAGCGAAGCAGGTCAGGATAGAAACATTGCTGTCTATATCGACTCCCGTTATAACGTAAACACAGAGTTAAGTCAGTGAAGTGAAGGTCGACTGTAAGTAGGTTCTAGGAGTGTGTTCATGTCTGCCGATGCAGTATGTTCTACGTTGTTTTAACTATAACGTCGTCTCGCTTTCCTACAGACAGAAAACAGTAGGAAATTGCAGCCTAGCGTATATTGTTGTGATTATCGAAACTATCCGTTCTGGGATGGATCTAGTGGGTAAGTGGGGGTTGGGGGGTCATGAAACCCCCCTACTCCACCAAAACAAAACGAACATGTCAGTTATGTGCTAAAGACCAAATTATGTGTAAATTGATATCAGGTTATTGCAGCAGTCGTAAGTACAGATTCGTTTTTGCATGTAGTTATTTTTTTGTTTCTCATATTACCGTACATTTACTAAAACAAACTTTTATTTAGTTTTGCTTAAATTAGATACATATATTACTACTGGGTAAATCGCATGTTTAAAACAAAAAATGTACTCCCCAAAAATAAATACAAAAATATAATATTACAAATATTTTGTAACTTTTATTAATAAGGTTTAGTTTGGATCTGAAAAGTCTTACACATTTCTTTTACTTGTATTGTATAATCAAGACATGTTTGTCAGTTGTATTCCTCTTTGAAATGAATATGCTGACATTCCTAAAATAGAATGTCAAGTTAGTTAACCTGCCTTGCTCTAGAATGATGCCTGCACCACATTCCAGTCTTATAGGCATGCACACTGGTGTAGTTGTCTCATGCCATTGTGTATATCTGTACGAATACAGGTGCAGCTCCACTCCCACCCTTATATCAAATACCTTGCCAGTACAACATTCTTTATTTCATGTTCTTCTACGCCCTTCAAATGCATTGCGATATAATGCGCTGAGAAATATTTCCTTAACGAAACTATTCCATGCGTGCCCTTTGTGCCAACGTACTGGAATAAAACACATTTCCAACCAATGACGCGATGTCATTATTTAAATATTTGCTCATTGAAACACTGTTTCGAAGCCTTCAAAGTACTTAACAACGACCTTCTCAAAATACACTGACCTGGTGTATGAGAAGCTCATAAACGTACAAAGAACACGGCTGCAGTCTTTCCCAAGAAAATTATACATTGTTACCTGTTCAAGTCCGGTAGTAGAAATGGATGTGCTGGAATAAAATTATGCACGCTTCGGTGTCACTCTTGTACCTGAGTCACTTATGAGCTGTTAACGCGCTCTAGAGTATTGTGTTTCGTACAGTAAATAGAGGCTGTGCAATCACTGCAGTTATCACCAGTGTCAATATTACTTCTTCCTGGCCCCTGCCATTGTCATGCTTGCGACACACTTTAGAATATTGTATTTCGTACAGTACATAGAGACTACGTAATCATTACAGTTCTCACCAGTGTCAATATTACTTCTTCCTGGCCCCTGCCAATGTCATGCTTGTGACACACTTTAGAATATTGTATTTCGTACAGTGCGTAGAGGCTATGTAATTATTACAGTTCTCACCAGTGTCAATATTACTTCTTCCTGGCCC
>PNEQ01055347.1:0-23816 GCA_003012365.1 Medauroidea extradentata
GGCTGCAAAGAGTTACAAAGGAAGACAGGATCATGGTAAATGTCAGTGTAGCATCAGTATCCTGGCTGCAAAGAGTTACAAAGGAAGACAGGATCATGGTAAATGTCAGTGTAGCATCAGTATCCTGGCTGCAAAGAGTTACAAAGGAAGACAGGATCATGGTAAATGTCAGTGTAGCATCAGTATCCTGGCTGCAAAGTGTTACAAAGGAAGACAGGATCATGGTAAATGTTAGTGTAGCATCAGTATCCTGGCTGCAAAGAGTTACAAAGGAAGACAGGATCATGGTGAATGTCAGTGTAGCATCAGTATCCTGGCTGCAAAAAGTTACAAAGAAAGACAGGATCATGGTTAATATCAGTGTAGCAAAATTGTTGATGGCATTGTCGTTCAACTGAGGGAAAACAAAAATGGAAGAGTGTCCTATGCTCTGTAATAAAAATCAGAAAATTTTAACTGCATATATATATATATTAATAGAACTGTCACGCAAAAAAAATTAAAATGTGTGAAGTGTTATAAATTGTAAAGTGTCTGGCCTCACCAGCACCTTTATAATGTGGCTTGTTTTAGTGTTTTGGGCCCTAGGCTTATGCATAAGGAATTTATATTTATTTTTTTCAGAGACTTAAATCCCAGAAGATGTGTCAGTTTGCATTTAAATGTTGCCAGTCTGTCAAGACCACAGTTTTATTGGTTACCATTCAGTTATTACGGTGGGCATGATTATGGCCTACAGTGTGGAGTCGTTGCCCGGCTTTCTGCATAAGAGGAGCTAGTTTTCACCTTGATGATCAGTGCGTTTGAAATAGTGCTTCAAGAGTAATATTCCTTTTTGTGTTATTTTATATATACATATATTTTATTATGTCATTTTCGACTAATGGAAGGTTGCACTTGTGCAACTGCGTGAAACATTCAAGGTAGAACTATTACTACAAGATATCTCCACCTAAATAATTAAACCACATGTTCATAGGGGTCTTCCACTATTTGTAAATGCAATTTATGTAATTTTGAAAATTCTTTATATAGCCTAAATGGTTTATGCGTGCAGCCAGGTAACTAGCTTAGCATAAGATTTGTTAGAGGAGGTTAAAGTTGTAGTTTGTATGAGGGAAAGTGTGCATTTAATCATGTCAATATACTTGTATGACTTCAAATAACTTATTGTAACTCCGAGTAAACTTGGAGACAGTTTATTTAAGGGTGAAATCATTTGAGTTTAGCATCACTTGTCAGGTGTCATTTTAATCCTTATTCAATTTGCCAACTATTTTCTTTCATGAATTTTCTTGGTAATTTGGCGGGCTGAAGTTTTATTCGTGTTATAAGATTTACTTGTAGTTTACAGCCTCTACCGAGACACTATGGGCGCGAAAGGCTGGCGCTGGGAGAGGGTGAGCAAAGGCTTAGAAATGTGGGGATTTTTCAAGGAGTTGCAGTGACGTACTTTGAAACTGACTGCTCTCCAAGTTAATGTATCACTCTGCCGACAGCGGGTATTTAATTAAATATAAAAATCTCTATTTTAAGTGAAATATTTGCTTAACAAAAATAATAATACATCATTAATTTTTATCAACTTTAGTTTGCACAGGTTGTAAAGTGTAATTTTGTTTGTTTTGGCCTTGGTGAATTGAGAGTTCTCGGATGTTTGATAATCGGGAACTTTGCCGAGTAGAGTAAGGAAAGGACGTGGCACTATGAGGGCGAAGTGGAAGTATCGCGATAGGCATCGCGGTTAATTAACTGTCTTATTTATTATTACTCTCAGACAGTTGTGGTGATTCCACGAACCGTAGTAACGGTGGTTACAATGTAGAGATGAGTTGTATTTTTCTGTAGTTAAACCTTTTTTTTTTTTTTTTTGCTTCCCGTACCCGAGAACTCTTGTCACATCACAGCCAATATATCCTAGTCAATATTTCGGCTGCCATGCACATTTTATCTACAACTGCATTATACTCTTCAATATTTTTTTTTTTTTTTAATTAAAAGTGATGTAACGGCCAGGAACTTCACCTCTTTCATTTCTTTAGGGCTCGAACCCGCGAACTTACCCTAGATTTTAAGAGGCGTAGGTGTTCTACCAGCAGGTGTTGGGCCGAGAGAAAATGTGGACGTGCGTTGCACATAATTTTTCAAATTTTTTTATATATATATATATATATATATATATATATATATATATATATATATATATATATATATATATATATATATATATATATATATATATATATATATAAAAAAATACTATCAGTACCACCACAAAATGGTTGTGAAGGTGTTGCCTTTGCAATGTTTTCAGGATTTCATAGTAACTCCACTGATAAGCAGAAAGCTATCTTTAATTTAACGTTACGTAATATGCAGATTTCCATGTCACAGAGTTCTATAAAACTAGAATGCACCAATACTAGGTGAAGTCTTCCTGAAGTAGAGCTCAGTAAGCAATTGGAACCTCAAGTTTTTGTAAAAATAAGAAGAAAAAAATTCAGTATTATAGTGAAAACATGGCGTGCAAAGTAATTATCACAGGTTTTGTAACCCACCACTATTTTTTGTAGTTCTGTTTAAGTCCTGTCTGATTGGATTTAGAAGGTGGAAAGTTGAGAAAGGTGCTCGAAGTGTGTCCAATAATCATTTCTGATAAACCTCTGATTGTCAATGTAGGTGTTGCTAATGTGTTATACGTAATGTCAGACGTGAATGTTTTGTGCTGGACTTATTGTGTGTGATTTGGTAGTTTACAGCCCTATAAAATGTTTTAATTGTGAAATACACATTGACCAAATTTTGACAGTGCTATTCGAAGTTTAAAATTTTTTATTTTCAGTATTTCTTACCTAAACTCATTATTTTGCGAGTTTGATTTTTTTCTCAAACCACGTCTGTTATGTACGTGTTCGTTATCTTTTTTTTTTTATAAGTCTGAACGTTTTTTTTTTTTTTTTCGTGTCATGTTGAATGGAAATTATGAAATACTGGTTAGTTGTTAATTATGCGAGTAAATAATGTAGACATTTATTTTTTACATATTTCAGCTTATTTTATGCACAGTAGAGTTGAGCGTGAACATGAAATTGTTAAAACAAGTTGATATTTTAGTGTCATTGTAACTGATGACACAATACATGCAACGTGACTTACTCTTTGTCAACGCACATTAACAATTACTGTCAGATTTGAGCAAACTTCCACTAACACTGAGCAAACGTAGCACAGTTTCCATACTCGATCGGTGCCACTGGGCCACCGCCCGCCTGCCTATGTAGCAGTACGCCTAGAAACTACTGCTTCCTGCCACGTGGCACTACTCATCGCCATGCACTGCGCCTATACAGAAATAGGTTGTATGTATTATTTTTTTTTTTTCAGTAGTACGCCTTGACAGGGGCAAGTGTCGTTTCTGTTTGTGCAAGCGGCTGCAGTAGTATGAATGGTAGTTGCATAAGCACTTTGTGTCACTTTTCCAGTGCAGGTTGGTTGTACTGGTATGCGTGTATCGCTGTACTTTCTGCGAGTGCCTGCAGCAATATACATCGTTTTTGTAGAGGGTAGGTTGGCCATTTATGTGTGCTGCGAAGGGTTGAAGTATCTAATACCTGGGGTAGTTTACAAGAACTTTGCATGCTGCGAAGGACAGCCTGCATTTCTAACATGTGTAGCTCACAAGAACCACACTTAGACTCGCTTACATTTATGTATTACATTTGTGGGATACACAGTTTTTTCTTTTTATAGTAAAGTTTGAGAGAGAGCATTGTACATCCATTTCTTGTCAACTTTTCTTGCAATTTGTTTTATGAATTACGCTGTAAAATGATTTTGGAGAAAAAGTTTCTGTACTTTTGTTCTGCATTTGTGTAAATATGCCTAGATATTTTTTTGAGTGAAGTAGGCCTATTATGAACACAGGAAGTGCTTGCATTTGTAATTTTCCAAAGATTTTTTTCCCTCCAACTATTGGTTTGATCCAATGTTGTTAAATGAAAGATGTTAGCGTTTACAGTAAAGTAAGTTATGTGATGTTGATACAGTAGAAGTTTGTTGTGGCATGTACTCTATAGTAAATAATTGTAAATATCTCCCATATGATGACCAATGCATGGCTTTGCACCCACTGTGTGTATGTAAGCATGCGTGCTGGTACATTGACCGGATTATGAATTGTCTGTGGTGTCGTATTTGTTGCAGGATTGTTTCATGCAATGTATCTTATAACATGTTGAGATCTGTTACTAATATTTGTTGTCCCATTTTTACATATGTTCAAAACTCTACACTTGCATTTTGCCAGACACAGACAGGTTAACAGTATGTAAAATTCTATGTTGCAAGTTGAATTTGTTTTTTTTTAATGAGAAATTTTAGGACATTTTTCCATGTTTAAACAGTTTTCGTGATAGTGGGGTCTTCTTACAGCCTAAATGAGGGCAGATATCAGAAGTCTGTCGCAGCTTTGTTCTCACCATATCAGCTAATTTTTTTAAGACTGTTAGGTAATACTTTGGTTTTAGCTAGTTATGTAATTAATTAAATTATTGTTAGTTGATTTACTAGTAGAAACAGAATAATTTTTTGTTTTGGGAAAACTCTGCTATCGTGGCGAAAACAATTTTAAACAAAATTGCCAAATAGATCTTTTATATCTACTGTACTCTCATTTTGTCTAAAAAAAATTATCATTGCAAAAAAATAGTAGGAACAGGGTGTCCAAGTAGGGAATAATGGTATTATTATATTTGTACGAAACAGTGTTAGTTTTGTAGAAAAAAATTACCTCAGCCAGTTTTCCCATAATGGTACTTCAAAGTCAAAATTTGCATGTTTTTCATTCTTAATAACCAGCAAAACCCAATGAACATAATGAAATGAATAAATTCACACTGAAACTACATGTCACGGGATAAAGCTTGACATGTTTTACTATCCATTACAAAATATTTTTGCATTTAAAAAATATCTGAAATTTTGTAATTTTTTTTGCCTCTTTTATAGAAAAAAATACAAAAAAATTTTGTAATCTATTTTAAAACATATCGAGCAGTGCTTTGGGATATGTTGTTTCATTTTGAATTTTTTTATTTCATTACGTTCATTGGGTTTTGCGGCTTACAAGAACTAAAAACAGGCTTACAAGAACTAAAAACATGCAAATTTTGACTTGGAAAATTCCATTATGGGAAAAGTGGCTGAGCTATTTTTTTTTTTTTTGTAAAAGGAAAATGTTCTCCCAAGTAACGTTTACAAAATGATATTTCGTACAAATATACAATTACAAATTTTCCTCATTTGGGTGAATTTCTCTTGCAGACAACTAACTGATAAGGGGCCTGTAAGGGGCACAAGTCTATTTTTACAAAACCCGTTGTTTTAGCAGGTACCTGTCTCTCATCTTGTAGAGCTATTGCTAGAGCCAGTGTTGGCACCCAGCTATCTGTTGAGGGGGGGGGGGGGACTGATAATGTTGATGTAATTACGACAGAGATGTTAGGAAAGCTAGGAGTGAAGTGTCTCGGTAGACTGACAAATTAAATTCTGACACAAGCAGTGTAAAGACAAGAAAAAATACATTCATGAACGAAGAATCATATTGTCGAGACAGCTGCAGTAATTATTCTCCAGGATATGTGCTCTCACCCTGGATTAGGTTTTTTTTCATAATCTAAATCAGATTATTTTAGGAATAAAGAAATGGCACCTGATATTCTGAGGATACTAACTGAAAACATTGTAAAAAAATCTAGGAAAGGCAATAATGAAATAAACAGAAAGTACATACATCACTGTAGAGCACAAAATTATTTTAGCAGGTCATTCATTTTACCTCTTAAATAAACTTGAAGTGTTTACTTGCACAGTTTTATTGGGTTAAAGTTAGATTGTCTTGTAAATTTGGTGTTAGCTTTAGGTTCAAAGAAATTATGGACAGTCTGTGTTAATTTAGGCACTTTTGAACTATCTCTTGCCATAAAAAATAATCAAAAAGTGTTTTTTTTTAATTAAACCCTTTAGGGGCATAAATGTAGGAACATATTTCGCAAACCAAGTTCAGGGGTCATATGCACCACACACAGTAGAGGGAAATGCCGGCAATAGTTTGTCGTAAACATGGTTTCAATCTGAAGGTGACAGGATGAGCGGCTCAAAAATTACTGCTTCTTTGATTATGTTAGATTATTTTGAGAGATTTTAAAAAAGACTGAGAAGAATGAGATCAGTACAGCTGAGAGACAACATTGCAAATTACTACGCAGTTTGGGATCTTGGCAACTCATTTACAAGGTTTGCATGCAATTATTAATTTTCAGTCTAGGAGTGTAGTTGATATTCTTTTGATCTGTGTTGCTCTGCATAATTCTCTGTGATTGAAATGCCATAAACATTATACACTTACTTCTGCAGTGAACAGTGAAGAAATTAGTTAGGAAATTTTGGTATGAGAATAGAAGTGAGAACCGTATCTTGTAAATAAATTCCAGCACTTACAGTTACATCTTGCAACGTTGATAAGGAACAGAACCACGAGGTGTTGAAGAAACTGTTTCTGCGATAAACAGATATGAACACAAGTCAGACCTGTGCACTTCAATGCCAGAACTCCCATAAGAAGTGACGTCGTTGCAGTGTGTATGCACAGCAAGATCAAGAGAAGAGCACAGATTCTTAGTGCACAGTACAGGGGGGCAACGTAGCGATTTTACAGACGAAAAATGCCGTGCATTCATGACCAGTAAAATAAACATCATAAACTGTACTGGCATTACAAAACACAGAGGAATGTTTCGAGTTATATAGATTACATGCTACAACAGTCGTCTGCAAGTTCTCGGCTTCCAGGATTCAGCCTTATCACCAGTACTTGCACGTCTTTCAACATTTTGGCTCTCATTGCAGCTGCCTTATTCAGATAGTCTGTTGACCATTACTCCATTTTGCCATAAAGTTTCCTCGGTGGAATCTACACCTAAGTTGTCCACATTCACAAATCATTTGAATTTACTTTATTTTGGACAATAAGTATCAGGCATTGCACAAATTAATAATATTTTTTTCAAGCACATTAATGGTTGACTTATGTTAGTATCAGTACTGCAGTTTTTACAATTTTAAATTTTATTATTATAATCTTCATCACTATGATCATCATTATCATTGTCAACATGATCATTAGTAACAATATAATCTATCTCCTCTGTAACATCATTGTACTGGAGATGTTTGCATTACCACTTCTGCACTCTCTCGCAACCAAATTCTTCTTCTGGAAATGTTTCTAAATATTCAATCTAGTTTTAAAAACCCAAAAAAAAAAATATTTGCCACTTGTGATTTCCTGTTGAACGTACGTTTATTAGAGCATTAATTTTTTTAACGTGACTCAGTACTTTTATAGTCACCTGAAAGTTCAGTTTGGAAACACAACTTTTGAATCCAAGTTCTGAGCAAAATGTTTACAACGCAATGTCCAAACTTGAGTTTCTAAAACATTTCGTCAATGAGAAATGACGGAAAATATCACAAATTAATTACCGAAATGTATTGAACACTATTTTTTTTATTTACAAATGGGAATGCAAACAAAAAAAATCAAGGTGTTAAATAAATTAGTTATTTTAAGACTCACATAGTGCAATTCTTTTATTGGCTTATTCAAAAATGTATATTTTCTAATCTTCGTTTAAACTGAAATAATGATTATGTTTCTCTTCAGTATACAATAGCTGAAAACAGTCTTTCCAATAACAAAGATAAAATTATCCTTTATGTATTGTTCATGTTTAAATATTTGGTATTATAATTAATTACTGTAGTACTCGCAGTTTGTGCTGCACACAAAACACAACTTTTGTCTCAAAACTTGAATTACTAATTCAGGTTTCTTTCAACAACAAAAACATTACTTTTACTCTGTTTATACCATGCTCCAACATTTGTTTCCCAACATGTTTCGGAAACTGGAATTTTGGGCTACGGTATAAATGTTCTGACTGTAAATGCGAAACACATGGAATGATTGTGTGTTGAATGAAACTGACCAGCCTGTATTCATATGTAAGGAAGTGTGAATGTATTGTTGTAAAATGGCAAGTATTACGAAGGTGTGGTAGGGACAGTTGTGAAGTGTGGTCTTGCTGTATTGGGGGCGTGGCTATGGTGTTCACAGAGATGGCCGCAGTTCCCGCGAGGAAAAGTCCCAGCACGGTGCCCATCATGAGCCAACAAGCGGTGGAGGCCCTGAGTTCGGGCCCGGAGCCACTACAATGCTTGGACCTAACCATGGGCAGTACGCGACTCTGAGCAAGCAGTGTAAGACGCTGGAGTCTTCCGATTTTTACTGAAGAGCTGCCTCCCGAGCCTAGCAAGATGACGCGGCTAGCAGAGGGCCCACGGCGGCATGTAGACACAAGCACGGTGTCTCGACAGTACGCGACGCTTGGCAGGCCTGGTAAGATGGCCGCTCGTAAGGTTATTGTCGAGGTACCTCCCGAGGTGTGTCTACCACCGCCACCACCGCCACCTGCATACCGCATCACAGAGCTATGATCGGCCATCTGCCTCTCGTCGTGCCACCGTAGACACCACAACTCGCTTTCCTCCTTGCCGACATCGCTCCAAGTATCGTTTAACATTTATTACGTTATTACTAGGCAGTTCTTGAATTTATCAGTGAAAAAAGTAATATATTTACATTATATTTTGATTGATGGAAACTTAATTATTTAGTGTATGGTGAGCAAGAGTGTTTGCCTCTGGTATACATGGCGATACTTGGAGGAGTTGACATGTGGTGGGGGCAAGGTCTTATTTGCCTTGCTCCATTGTTTCAAGGTGAATGCCTCGCGACGAGTACAATCGGAAGAATCTGGTGTCTTACAGACATTTGACAGTGTTGGAACTAGTGTTGTTCCTGCAACTTCTCTGGACCAGTTGTTCGATATAGGGACTCCAAAGATTTTACAATAATTTTTATTTCTAGAGTTTTCTAAACTTTTTCAATATTTAGGTGTTGACATCAGTGTAAACGAAACTAAATTATTGTGGTGTGTGCTCTCAAGTTTTGTACAAGTGCACAGTATTCCTTGGTACACAAGAGTTTTAAGACTGTTGCAACCCGCCGCTTGTTTCGTTGTGCTGTGTTCGCCAGTTGTTTGGTAGCGTTACACATGAGCTTCATTCTAGTCTCCGCGTTCTGGAATGTACAGTTACAGTAAACGTTCTCTTCTCTGTTCCAGTTCTGTATGTGCTGTTAATATTTTGGTAGCATGCATCCTTAGTTATTTTCAAAGACAAATGCAGAGAGTGGTATCTTATGGAAGTTTTACGATGATTACTTCTGGTAATGGTACCAGCATACTGGTACCCTAGTTGTGTATTTATTCTATGAAAGAGGTTGAAAAGGCATGATATTGTACTACTGCTGCCATATTTACTTATTCGTATGCATTAATTATATCAAGTGTGCCAGATTTTTTCTCTAGATGTTTTCAAACGTAATGGGTGCGAGATGAAATTTATAGTTTGCAGCTATGTTGAGTGTGTGTGTGGACGGCTGGACGGATGTTTGTGATGCTCATTTAGCAATTCTCTAGAATCTGTCAGGTTTATGCTTGCATGTAATATTTTGAGGAAACATATGTTGCATGCCATTCTTGCATACATCGGGAACAATTTCATAATTGTTAACATTAAAATATTACCTCATTTTATGATATTTGTTTTGATACATTTGCTGTACAAGATATTTATCAGCAGTTCACAAAGTTACAGCTCTTTTAAATTTAAAATTGTTAGAATTTTTTCATTTATGAATAATGTAGTGCGTTTAGTTGTTTGCACAAAGTTGAGAAGTATTTTCTGTAGGTGATAGAAATCCAACAAGATTATTTCTAGTTTTTGTTCAAACTAGGAATGTTTGTACGTAGTGTATATTGTTCGTGTAATGACATTAGACTCAATAAAATTAAAATGTGATGATCTTGTGATTGGTGAAGCAACTGTGAATGTTGCATAACTTGTGTTGGTGTGTCGCACAGTGTTATATGATGGTGTGCCAACTGATTACTTGCTTCTATAAGACTTCTTTTTCTGACTGACAGAATTTTATGTATTTACTATAAAGTGGTACATATTAGTGTGGATGAATCAAAAGTTTTAATAATCAACATAAAATACAAATGTTCTGTGCAAATACAAATATTCTTGCATTCAAATGCAGCAATAAACTGTGACTTAGGGCTGTCGTTTCATGTTACCTTTGTTAGATTTTTACACTCTTGAACATATTTGTATTTCATTTTTCAATACAAGCTCAACTGATCTGTGACACTGAAATGAAATTTGTGTTCAAAATGCTGACATGTGAAAATTTTATCTTGTAAATTTTGTAATTCCTAAATGTAGGAATTTTTATAGTGAAATATACTAGCAGTCGTTACTTACACTGAGTGTTGATGTTAATGCTGAATGCAGTTTTAAAAGCAGTTTTGACAAAATAAGATACATATGGCACAGCAGGAGAAGCAGTTAGCGTGGTAGTGAGTGTCGTTGAAGGCAAGTCACGACAGTAGATTGTTGCAATGTGCGCGCGGAATGTAAACTGGCAGTGAGACAGATAGAGAGAGAGCTTGTGAGAGTGTGTGTAAGGTGCATGCACACTACAAGAACCAGGCTAGTCATAGCTGTATGCAGGGTTCACTTTCTCTCTTATTCAAATAAAGGACAATACATACAGCAACTTTTAAATTAAAATAAATATTTGTTTATAAATTAAATTTGCAGTACTACATTAGTACAGCAGAGCTCCAACTAAATGAACTCGGGAATAACAAAAAAGCGATTTAATAAAAGGAATTTTAGGAAACTTAAAAAAAAATAACAAAAATGTATTAACTAAGTGACTTTGATAAAGTGAAGTATGAATTTCATTGTAAGTCTATTAAAAATACTATCACTGGCCGCAGTATATACAGTAAACCCTCGTTTTATCGGACCTCCATTCAGCGGACTTCGGATTTAACGGACAAAATCTGGCAATACAAAATTATTCCACCGTCGGATCTACTTGTCACATGCATCACAAGACCTACCTGGTTATTGTGCTTTGGTGAGACATCAGGCGCGCGCACAGATAGCAGCATAAGACGGTAAGCAGAGCTAGTCAGTCAATCTCTCATCAGTGTTTTGACATGTCCGGACAAGAACAACTGTCGTGTCTACGTGAGTTTTTAACGCAGTTGATGTACGCGATAAAGATTATGTGCTTTTTAAAATTTAAAAGAGTCTGCAACAAGACAGAAAAGAAATACACCCTAGAGTAACTTTCAAGTCAAGCAAAATATTTGAACTAATAGAAAAGATAGAAGGCCGGTGTTTCGGTAGCAAAGTTGTGTGATGATTACGGTGTCAAGAAACAAACCGTTTCGGACATTGGTAAAGCAAAAAACTAGTTAAATAGTTATGTGTTGAAATATGATGAACAAAAAAAATGACACTGTTGGACCCAGGAAACACGTGAAACTTGCTAACGCATCTTCACACGACGAGGCAATGCATGTTCAACAGCGCTCGTGCAGTGTAAATGTGGGAAGTGTAGAGAGATGAAATCTGCTGCGGACAAACTAGCGCAACACATGCCTTTCTCACGCTCAGCCTTTCCGTCCCTTGCTCTTCAGAAATTCTCAAGGACGGCGGCTAGATTATTATCTCACAGACACGGTATACGATACTGCGTCGCGATGCAAACAGCGGTAGTTTAGATGGACATTTTTTATTTGTTACATATTTCGTAAATAAACACTTTACTGTGTGTGAAATACAAAGCTGTAGCTCAAGTTCACTTGTCACATGTTACCACGCAACGTAAAATGAAACCAAGCTGATAGCAAGCCGCCTCCTGTCTCTCCCCTTCTACTCTTCCCCCACCCAGCGCCCATGGTTATATCAATGAGCAGACAAAGGCACGTGCTTATCTTTCTGCTCCCGCCAGTCAGCACAAACCTTCCCCCTCGCCCACTTCCAGCGATTTGACCACACCAAACACGTTGCGTTACTACGCGTATCACACTGCTATAAATATATCTGCTTGTCTATTTTCGTTTGCCGATTTTGGTACTTCGCGATTTACCGGACATCTGATTTACCGGACCACAACTCCCCCCAAATAGTCCGGTAAAACGAGGGTTTACTGTACTTATTTCACCGTAGATTAGCATAAACCATCCATTGAGAAAAAAATTGTTCAAATTCGTTGATAACTATGGTTGCGGGAGTGACTTTTAGCTAAGCACACGTGGCCAAGCGAATGATGCTGTGTTGCGTAACAAGCTCATGCCTAGATCATCACCATAGCAACTGGCGAGTGAACGAGCGTCTAGGTACCCAGTCACCACAGCACGGCGGTTGACAGCGCAGGAACTAATTCACAGATAGTGCTTCACATCTCATTAGAAAGTGCTGCAGTGCAGCGTGCTCTATTAATTAATTCTAGTATTTTTAGCCGAGCAGACCAACCAGTTTTTTTTTTCACAAGCGCGACTGCATACAAGCTACAATTGCCTATGCCGCGTGTATTTAATTATTATTTTATTGTTGTCTCGCAAACTTTTAATTCAGTTTTCATTGCATTTTTCCCTTTTGGGAATTTCCTGAATTTTGTTGGTGGAGCGGACGGGAGGGAGACGGAAAGATTGAAGACTCTGCGGTGTTAGTCATCACTTCTCATGTGTTGATGGCGCGCAGGCAGCTTAACTCACCATGTACACGCTCGCCAAGCGATCCACTAGAAATTTTTTTCGTAAATTTTTTTCTTTCACGGCTGTGACTTACATGTTGACTGTAATTGCGTTTTGTTATTGTTTTGAGCTAACAGACATTTTTAAATTTACATTAAATTCCAATGAAACATGTCTGAGGGTTTAACTTTTTTTTTGGTGGTGGGCGGGGGTGAAAAAATATGAAGTTGGATTTAATGAAACATCAATTTAATGTAAACATTTTCGGGTCCCATGTCATTTCATTAAATCGGGGTTCTACTGTATTATGTCAACCATGACATTCATCAGAGAGTAATGCATGAAAAATATGTACCAGGACCTTTCAGAACAGTAATTGCTTGCATAAAATATGGTTAGGTATTTTACTTTAGTAGTGGATGAGATGAACGTCTTATAGTTGATGATCGTGTATCTAAATATGTTGATGGTGCTGCTGTAGTACTGTAGAGATATCTTACTCAGTTCCTGCAGATACTTACATCTTGTAAATATTCTGTTCACTAAGGTTTTTATCACCAGCTTGGAGTGTGTATAGTCAGGAAGACAGAAAAGCTGGTTCCTCAATTTCATCCTCTCTGCAGATTGTGTTTGGGTTCTATTTGGGAACAAAAATTTATACTCGTCTTTCGTACTTAAATTCAAAAACACCATTATTTAGAGAAAAATATATACAGTACGTGTATTATCTCCGTACAATATTTCCGTAACTTTGCATGTATTGTAAGCATGTTAAAATAGCAGATTTTTTTATTGCCTAGCTTTTGTCATTCATGTGTATTGGTAAACAAGTTTAGGGAATAAAGAAAGTTATGTGCAAGTGAACCATCTGCCAATTTACACAGCTGCGGCATGTAGTTCAAAGTAATTTACATCCTGCTTGTCAGGGAGGATTTTTATGTCATTAGTATTTTGGGCGTTGTGTATGTGTTCAGCTATTATTAAATAATGTGATATGTTTTTCTGATGTTTTTGTACCGAGTAAATAATCTGTTTTTTTTTTTTCTTGTGTAGAGAGGCAGTCAATCAAGCTCCCAACATAACCCTCAAAGGTCAGTTCTATACCGTAATACTCTGAAAAATAAAATGAAAGGCAGAATATTTTTCATGGGTTCTCTGGTTTTAAAACTTGTCTGGGGTTTCACTTAGGCTACTCTTTTGATATCACGGAAATGTAAAGTCCATATTTACCCTAAAATAATGCTATGTTTTTATGTTGTCTGCTGAAATTGAAAGATGTTTTGCTTTAATATCATGAACTCACGTCTTGATAATCAGAGGTTATAAAATATCCTAGAGCATATAAGAACAGTGTCATAACAAACATTCAGTCCGATCCCCACGCCACGACACACACATACACTGTACAGTACGGGAATACTCGTCACTAATTCGGTGTGTGCAACCAGCAAAATGAAACACAGGAATAGCTTGACGGGATTGACTCACCATTAAGATACATTGCGAGAACTGAGCAAGGCAGATGGCCAAGACAGAAGAGCAGGTCTGGAGCTTATGCCCTTCTAGTTGGCGACACGGTATGACTAGCACGCGGGTAATTGTGAAAAAGTTACATGGGATTAACTAAATCCCTGGACGTGGTGGCTGGGCATGGGTTTGAGGAGCCCTCTAGTCAATAAAACAAGGAAAGGGCTTCAGTGATTACCATACATTCTTAAACTATTGCACTCTTAAATTATTTGAAGCAAAGTGATTGAAGGATCCGGGGGTGAACGTGCACGCCCATCTCCTCTGAGCATTACAAGCTGACTGTGATTGATGGCTACAGGCACCAAACGATCATGGGACTGATTCACGTGTACTAAGGCTCAGTCACACACAAAACTTTAATAGATCATACAAAAGACACAAGTACACTTGGACAAAAGAAACTGCAGAAGAATTGCTTATTTTGAAAATGTCTCGTATGGGAATTTTTGCCCAGTGTGTGTTCATGGAAGGAATAAAACAATTTCTGTACAACACAATTTATGAAAACATATTATTCTGAGTAAACAACGACATTTAAAAATTTGAGAAAAATATTGAAAGATAACGGAAACATTTAAATTAAAAGATTAATTTAGGAAACCTATTTTAAAGCCTAATTTCTGGTGGATGTTAGTGTTGCAGGCCAGGAACACGCACTTGAGTGTACAGATTGCACTGAATGAGCACACTACGTCAGAATGACTAGTGGGAGGGTGTGCCAGGCACACATCAGTGTTCAAAATTAAGAATCTTATTTGTGCCAATTTTTGCTTAACATAGTCGAAGTGGGTTCTAAGTTACTGTTAACCTTGGGTAAGTTCATGAAACTCAAAACATTGCTCTAGTGTTGGTAGATATTTCAGACGTCATATTTTTTATTTATTTAGGAATCATCTTAGTTTCGGAGACATAATTTCTAATGCTAGTGTTTCGTATTAAATTATCCATAAAATACTCTATGCACGTTCAAGCAGATGTTATTACGTAACATGCATAACATAGGTATTAAAATGACTGTCACCATTAGAATTTTAATATATTAACTAAAAATGTATTTTTACCAGTTTTAAAAAATAAAGTTATGCAGTAATTAAATGCAGCATTTGTAATGGTTTCGTTAATAATTGAAAAGATGATGTCTATCTCTTTAAAACTTAAATAGTTGCCATAATATGTTTCAAGAGACAAACAAGGTATTTTCGTTATGTAGGATACAATGTCACGCATTATTTTAACTACAAAATAAAGATGTACCAATTTTGTAGGAGGTAAATAATAAATAAACTAGTGAGAGTTTACAAAACCTTTAACTTTTCATGTAAAAAAATATTAAAATGTTATTTTCCATTGCCATAAATTTTGAATCAGTCAAAATTTGTAAATTTGTTTACTGAGGCTTAGATTCAGGTTTATCATATTTTAATTTCTCACTGTATATTTTAATGGTGCAGCTTATATTTCAGAGGCTGCTTATTTTCGGAGCAGTACAGTACTTTCAACTACTGAAATAACTAGTGTTACTTACATGCAAGATATGATTGGCTGTCTTTGCAGATTCTCCACACCAGTAGTATTTCCGGTCAAATTAATGTGTCTGTTGAGAAAATTCAGTACAAATATGACGTGGTTAAAGAACTTGTATTTCTATTTTGTGTACACAGTTAGTGACTTTCAAGTGAACTAGAATTATTTGTGTATTTTTGACAGCTTTCTATAAACTCTGAAATTTGTATACTGTAAGTGGATGGCATACAATGAGTATTTTAGCAGCAGTTTTATCTATTAGCAGGTGCTGGTGTGGGGCATCTTACACCGTACATTTAGTTCACTGACAATAAATGTTTATTTATATCTGTAACCCTTGCTAATTTATCTCCCAGTTGTTTTCCTTGCCCAAGTTGTTCGCCTGAATGGTACCAGTGGAAAATAACAAGCCATATAAACAGTGTTAGAACTTAAAGCTGGTGCTTGTCTTCCTCAGCCAATAGTAGAACTACGAGAATGAGCATAATGCACAGTCAATGTGAAAAGCATTCATACCTGTCAAAAGTATTCGTACCGTCATGAACACTTATCATAAACAGTGGCATGCAGCTTTGTTTGAATGGGTACAAGAAGATGTAGTTCAGTCGAAGTTTGACTGCAGCTGCGTGTTGATTACTAATGACGTTGACATGGGACATAAGGAAGAAGGAAACAGGTGAAGCAAGTAAGCTTGTTTTATGACTTTGCAACCAATGCAGGTTGTTGAGGAAGATTTGACACGTATTGGAATGTCTGCACAATGCACCAGTGTTGCGAAACTAATTATATTTCAAACGCGCCAATAAATGGATGTCTAAGCATGCTGACTGCTTGAAGTATACATAAAGTGGTTTGTCTAATTAAATATCTTGAAAGAATTGTCTACTTAGTGTTCAGATGTTTAAAAACTATGGTTGCTGTAGTCATTTTTCTCATAAGAAATGTTTAATTTCCAAAGTGAATTGGAATAAACTGCTTGCTTTTACAAAACAACACATAAGTAAAGGACTGTTGGACGTACCATATAAGATTCAGTGAAAATAGAATACTGGTCTGCAGCATAATAACCTGAGGCACACAGACAACAGGCGTGAATCTTTTAGTGTGGGGAAGTACGAGATCTGCTGGAGTAAGAAAGCTTCGTGTTATCAAAGGTGTAGTGGCTTCAGATTGCCTCAACAATCATAGTATCCATAATAGAATTACCATTATCATAATTATTAACATCCAAGGAGTACATTGTAGGCCTTAATTCACACATCTCTACCAAACTTATCATTAGTTTACCAATATAGGTTATTGTCTATCCCATGTAAGAATTCCGTGTTTTGACAGCCGATGCTACCAATTTTTTTAACACGTGCCAGACACGTGGCAACCATTTAAAACAACAGGACGTGACAGTATGACCTGATGAAGTGGTAGTGGCAGCCCTGATCAACAAATCGGTTACCTTCCATCGCCGACGCTGAAAGTAGTGTGTATTATACGTGAAAAATAAGTACACATTTTGGAGGAAACGTAATATAATAACACGGCTTCGTATCCAGCATTAGTCAGTTAACTATTTTATTACATTCAAATCGCGCAATTTTATAACTAATTTACAAACAACCGCACCATTATCAGTCAACCTGTAACCAAAACAAAACAAAGCACGGCCATTTGCGAGTGTGAAACGTTACCGCGTTCGCGTGTGTTTGAGAATCTTATAATGTGTTACTGTAATATTCTGTGCACATATTTAATATATCGTAATGTGTGGATTATACAACCCAGCCTGTAATCGCCAATGGGTAGAGGCACGAGTATTTCGCGTATTCATCTGGCAACAGCCTAGACTTCTCAGTTCTATACGTGTAGCTGTAGCACGTGATATATCCACAACTTGTTTCCTTATTTATAACTGGCGTGCAGTTGTCAAATATATGTTAAAACCGCTCTCGTCTAATCACAGGAGGAGAGACGTATACGTTATTGACGCTCAACCTGACCTAGAATCAATACGCGAAATAATCGTGCCTCTACCAATGGGATATTATGACGTCCGGCAACCAAAACAAAGAGCGGCCATTTGCGTTGCGAGTGTTTGAGGTTGAACTTCTCGTGTATTCGTGTTCGTTTGAGATTCTTGTACGGTGTTGTTTTCATGTTTTGTGCATGTATGTAATTGTAATATATTGCAATTCAGGGATTAAAATAAGCGGCTTGTAATCGCTAACAACAACGGGATATTAAGACATGATTCGCAAGACAGGAACTTCAGCTGGCATGTCTACAAAAAACATTCGCTAAATAAGAAGTACGTAATCCGTCCAGACAAAAGTGCTACATAAAATTTTAAAAATATTACCTAACTTTTATTTTAACAGAATTTGTGGGTAATCACCTACGGTTCTTGTTGTAGTCTTCTATGTAAACATGCTTTTTCAAGGCGCCGGCTCAATAAATTCTGTTTGTAAGAAAATGTCCGTGTTTTTTTTTTTTTGTTTAGCTAGTAAGTGGTTAATATAAAGTCCATGCGAGATTTTGTGCTTACCGTCAGCTGCAAAAATTTAGGCCTACATATTACCAAAAGAAACGGCCAGAAGACGTACGCCTATATATTTCCCGGTCATTAAAGTGTTCTGGTTTGATGACATGTGTTAATTAATCAACAAAATATTTAAACCTGATCTGGGCAATTAAGCCTACCCATGTTTGTTTATTACGTACGCTTTTTATTGATTTATTATTTCCGTTTAGGTTGTGAGAGCACAAATTTTTGCTATATAGCCTACAATAGTCACATGACTGTAATAGGCTAACACTGATATTTCAAAGGTAGGCCTACCACAAAAGGTAAGTATGTTTAATAGTCTACAACTAGAAACTTAAACTAGGCCTATACGGCTTTATGATCTGATAGTACAGAACCAAATTAAAGGCAACACGAAAAATAATTGTAATAATTCTTGTATGAATTAGCCTATTTTAATTATTATTAAAGTTTAAATATGTTTGCTTGCACTGTAATAAGCTATTGTAACTTCAGTTTGCAGTAACCAAACAAGCTACTATTATTTAATCTTTTTAGATGTCAGGTAGAAAACATAAGTTTCCCATACATGTTTGTTTATTTCTGGTAACGCCATCAAATGTTACAATTTTGATCAAATCTAGAAAAATATACAAGAAAAAGTTAAATTTTAAATAATTGTATTAACTTAATACGTATCTGTAGAGTAGGCTATCCTTTTATGTAATATGAAATAATTTCATTAACATTGCCCACCTAACCCTAATAATATCAATGTGCTTCTAGTATTGAAAATAAATTATTTGTCTTAGATCTAAAAAATAATCTCAAGAAAATCACAACACACTTTAAATGTTATTGCAATCATAATATACCTTTACTGTTGACATGTTTTGATTGTCAGCTGGAAAGCACATGGTGGTGGAAGGATACATAATGTTTTGTTTACATTGCCCTAATTTTTTATGATCTGTCAAATACAGTGGATTCTTATACTGTATGGACAATACATTCAATGAGTACATTATGGGCCTTAATTCACACATCACTACCAAACCCTCACTTGACACGTTCATAGGAGACTAAACTGGTGAATCGTGCATAGTGTAAATTTCTTGCTGGTTTGACTGCCGGAAGCCTCGGAGGTTCGGTTATGCCTTCCAGACATACCCTTAGCTACGATACACAAACAGACTACTAAAAATTCTCAAAACATCCAAAACCCCGGTTACCAGTACGTTTAGCGGCGACATATCTACAGGCACTTGAAAGGTTTAAAATGAAAGAGTTACACACCCCCTTAACACCATCATCTCCTGACAAATATCCCAGCTCCCAGGAGTTAGGAATCACATCCATCAGGATCACAAAGGGCCCATCAGTGTTTATAAAATTGACTGCTACCGCCTTTGTGGCAAGAATCCCTGCCAATGTACACTCCGCCTCATCCAAATCCACTTCATCAACGCAATCAAGATGGAGGGACTCTGTTGGCTTGTGTGAATTCACGGCCTTCCTCACCATTGGGACAGGATTACACCTCAAGCTAACAGTTCCTTCTACGAAACTCACCACCACATCATGCACTTACATGAAATCCATCCCAATGATAAGTGATAACATCACTTGCTAGTTGCGGAATGACGAAACATACGGCCTCATATTCATTCCCATTAATCTCCAAATCAGAAAGACCAACCTGTTGATTTTTTTGCTTTTGCCTTTCGTAGCACCAATGACAGTTAATTGTGGTACTGACAACGTCGGGAAATCAGCACCCTCTCGATTTAGACAGTCAGGAATCTGTTGAGATGTGCTAGAAACTTTGGACCCTGAATCAAATAAAATAACTATATCCTTGCCGGCCAGCTTACACGACAACTTTAGTACGACAGCATAATGTTCCCTAGGTTCTTCATCTTCTAGCAAAAACTCCCTCTCATCCCTGAAAATAACTGCAGCCATGTTAGCCACCCCAGTCCGGTCACCTAGGCTGGGAGACTCATTCTATTTCCTGGATTCCCTTGCCTCGTACTGTTTACTCGTGGCTGGGTCAACTGCCCACCACAGTCCTGAGTCAACAGTCGGGCCACTCGAAATGCGAGAGTTGGTACCCCTGTTTTGCTGCTCTCGACCAGGCCCATTACCTGCAATTCCGGATGTATGACGTGCAAGTAATGTACCGTCGTATAGCGACCCTACAGCTTCTACGCGCTGGTCGCCTGAACCACCCTTATCATGGTTCCACTGGTAACAGCCCCCTTCCACATACCCTCTTGCACGATCCTGTCGTGGGTAAGCGCTGTAACCCTGCTGCTGCGCATGCACATCACTACCTGATTTATCGTTACCTCATGTCAGCTCGATCTGCACCACCCACGTTATCTATGTCACTGGTGCGGTTCATCTCCTGTAACACCTTTCTTAATTATTCGATCATGTTAATCTCTTTGCCCACCAATATCCTTTGTGTCGCTAACGGTGTCTGCGAATACACCAACATGATTATGTCCGATTCCGCCAACGGGTGATCGTAGAATTTGGACCATTCTACGACAAGATATAGGTGACTCTCCATTTCTCCTACCTCGCATGACCCGCGATAGAGGTCGGCGCTGTCACTACCTAAGGTACGTGCATCCCAATACTCCCTTGAAAACTCCGTCTCAAACTCCCGAAGCAAGTTATGTTGCTTTCACGCAGCTTTAACCAGTTTTCACATATACATACTACAGACTTTTTTGCTATTGCCAACTGTTCACTTGGGCTACACTCGTTCACCTCAAAGAACTCGCACAGCTGTTCTAGGTGTTTCTTGGGGTGCTTTCCCTTCCCTCCTCTGAACCATGGTACGTCCCTGTCAAGGTTGGGGTAACCTAATCTGATCATCTGCATGCTTAAGAGTCACCCACATGCAGTCTCATTACCGGTACTCCTGTTCTGTTGGCACTCCAAAATCTTCTTCTCATGTTCCGTTAACTTGTCCCCCACATATGTCAAAGTTGCTTGAAATTTCCTCCTAACAGAGACAAGTTCATCACGCACTTGTGCCTACCCTTGCTTCAACTCTTCTAGAAACTCGGACCTAAGCTCACTGAATTTTTATTCTGCTGCACAATTTTGCCCTGACATCTCACCACAGCATTTCCTAGCGCCACACCATGATCCCGAACTTTGGCCAGTCCCTCCATTACTGTTGTTGCCTCCATAAAAACATCATCCATTCTTTCCCGCAACTTATCCTGATCACTTGCTACCTGCCTAACAGAATGTTCCATCGCCCCGTGCCTAGATGTCTGTTCTGCCTCTGTGCGAGAACAATTATGTTCCCAGCTGTCGCGGAACCTCGCCATATTCTCTTCATGGTCTGCACGCATCTCTTTGCGCAACGCTTCTAACTCATTCCTCTATTTTCTGCTTTCATTTGTTTTATCTCTTCCTTGATCTCAAGAATTTCTGCCCCGACCGTCTCCTGGATTTCTGTCCTAACAGTTTCCAAATCACGCCTTATCTCCTTCATCACTTCACGATTCCTTAAACAACTTCTTTCTACCACTGCTATAATTTCACGATTCTCATCCTTAAGAAAACGCAACAATGTTTGTCAGTACAAGTGTCAGGCATCAACTGTGATACGTGCCTGAGGTCAACACTATTCTCAAAGTTATCAAACGTGTTGTCATGTTGCAACGACACGTTTATTCTGTCGCTACCACTCGCACTATCACCCCTCTCAAGCATTTTCACCTGCACCGTGACTTACAGCAAATTATCATGTAGGCCTACCCTTTCCATACTTATAAATATTCACTTTAAAGACACTGTTCATCAACAACTCGGCAAGATGCCAATAAATACATAAACAAACCCTGATATGTGCGTGCGAACAAACAACTGAGAAACAGGCCAACAAAAAAGTATAATAATTTTTCTCTTTTTTTCACAACTCATGCAATGTAACTATCATGAACATATATGAAATATACTGTCTTAAGTCGTCATGAACGTTTAAAAGTGGCCTGGCAGGCATACCTGCGTACGGTGATAGGACTAAATTACACATAACTCACAAAACCATACAATAATGCCCTCGCAACTCTCTACCCTACCCTATTGCCTGCTGTACTCTTACTGCACTTCCACGTGGTCACTGGTGCTGGCTGGCGGCGATCAGCGGCTTCCTTGGTCTCGTCCATCCACAACTCCTTTTTCTTACTAACTTCCTTCGAGGCCCCATGATGCCCTTCCATTTTGTGTAATAGCACGTTTGAAGATCCCTCATAAAAACTAGGTCCTCGGCGTCACTCGCGGCTGGCATAAGGGCTCAATCTCAGGGTTTGCAGCTACGTTCGTGGGTATCGTGTGATCGTGGATGGATTAAAAAGGCCAGGCCTCCAATTATCACTAGTTTATTTGAAATCTCCACTGGCAGTATTTACACAGTTTACATTACGCACGTGGTAGTGTGGCAGCAACAATGCTTTAGAGGAGAAAAGAGTTCTGCTCAGCCAACTTCCACACTAAAACGGCCCTTATTAAATTAAAGTTCACCTCATGTCCTCAGAAAATAGATTTAGTTTCACGCACCGAATCAAGTGTCCACTGTATCGCCAAGATCTCACGCTCACGCCCGCATTTCTGGGTTGCGGCAGCAGCCTCATGTCCTCACTCCTTGAAGATCGCCCGCAGAATGCCAGAGTCAGATGGTAGAGTATGCGACAGTATGTATCTAGTCTTTGCCCGAGGAAGCAGACCTGTTCAGCGAATTGTCGCAAATTGCACATATAGTCCTTTTGTGTGTGTTAATTATCAACTTCCACGGTTCTCTGTAACTACTTGCGAATCTTAAATTGTAATGAGTAATTAGCTGTCTAGCAGCCTTTGTCTTTCCTTATCAATCAGTGTTAAAGATATTCGCTTGTACAGAACCTTCGGTCAGGGTGGCTTCGGACCAGCAAATCTCACTTTACATTTCAAGAGCCAAGACAGAACAAACAGTGTCAAAGAAATAATATCTTTAACCATTAACATTCTCCTATCATGAACATGTTACAGCAAATAGCACTCTACAATATGTGCTACCATTGAGCACTCCACGTGATGTAACATTGTTGATACTATATTGCATTACTGGTCGAATTTTGCAGCAAGCCAGCATGACTGCAGCAACTGATAGGACTTTATAGAAGGATCCACTAGCCATGGTAATAACAGGCTTCCTAGAACGCAGTCACAATGCTGATTACTGTATTTACCCAGGTAACCTCCCCTGCCACCCCCCCCCCGTGTATGCCACGAACATGGCGCGGGATAGGCCAGGGTCGGTTCAGGGGAACCAAAGGATGTGCCCGACGTGAGGTTACCTGAGATTGACGTCTGGTGTGGGTCGACGGCCTGTTGGCCATGTAACCTGGCCCTCCTGCCGCTTGTCGGTGTTGGAAGTCCTCGTGGTGGTTTGCGTGCTAGCCTACCTGGCACGCGCTGCTCCCGACGACTCTGGT
>PNEQ01055348.1:7314-23921 GCA_003012365.1 Medauroidea extradentata
GCAACATTTGGTTTCGATGAGTCATGTGCACACCTGCAGCTCTGCTATATCGTCTATGATTGGATTATTTTACTCTCACTGGCTTTGTCAAATTATGGACGTACAGACTCACAATAATCTTATTCTGATTGGTGCAGTCAAATGAGAAACGTGTCTGAACATAGACACGCTGCCAATAACCTTGAAACAGAACTGCCGAAGTGCACGTGAGTCACTGAAACAAAGTGTGGCAAAAATCTTTTCGCGACAAAATCGTGGCCCTAGTTATGGGCCATCTTCAAAACGATCGGGCTGCCATCAAGGCGATTCGGGTTCGATCACCGGCGAGGCCGGTCTCCAGATTTTCGCATGTGGGAATCGTGCTGCTGGTGAACGGGTTTTCCCGGAGATCTCCCGTTTCCCGTACCCGTCTTGCGCCGGCGCTTCACCATTTTACGGCCTCGTGCCATGTCATTCGTCAGGGCAAGCAGAAGCCTACGGGCGTCCAATTACGAGAGTACATCCGAGGTGTGACACCGTGACCCTCGGGTATTACCTTAATAGATGTTTATTTATCCAAAACAACGGTATCGTGTGTCATATTTTTTAATATTTTAAGAGTCTCAAAACAAATATGCAATAATAAAAAAACATAAATGTAACAGTTACAGGCTACTACTGAAATGTTTTCCTAAATATCGAATTTCTATGACACAATTTCTGATACCAAATTTCGTACACTCGGTTGCAAGGCAAGATTTTTTGCTAAACGAATACGTTACTCTGATAAAATATTTGGTAATGAAGTTGGCAAAAATGGCTGTTTAAGGAATACTCTTTTTAGAATTCCTTGTCCGTATTGACCTGGTGATTATGAATGAAATTTTTCAGCACTGGCTCGAATACTATGCCAAGAGAAGGTGGAAAATCGCGACAATATTTCTTTCCAGCGTATTCTTCAATTCAGTGTAGCGTCGTGCGTCTTGTATGATTGGGCGTCGGTTATGTTTAGATGTTTACAGACGAATCACAGATGTTCAGTCAAAGCCCACGTGAGATAGATAGAGCCCCGAAAAATTCACGTCTTTTTTATCCGCAAACTAGAGTTCCAGTAACTACAGGTCTGTATCACGATCACAATTGGCCGTTGACTTACTCGACACTTCCTGCAAGTAGCTGAGCCGATAACAAAACTGTCTCTGAATACAGGCCCATTTCACAGTGTCAGCGAGCAGATAATAAACAACTGCTGTCTGCACGATTTCACATATATTCTTGGAGGCTAGCCTACAGCTCAGTGAACCCGAGAATTTTCCCGGGCTCTAGAGATAGCAATGTCCCAGTGAAATACAGACCCAATATTAACAAAAGAAAAGCGTCATGAATACATTACGTTGAAGTCTAGCAAATGGTCATCTTTTCCCGCGATGAACCGCCATCCGCAAACACCCTATTAGCAGTTTCCTCAAGAAAAGATTATTTCAAGTACACTGCAACACAGTTCATGTTTCGAGTATCAACAGCATTACGAGTCTCAAAGGTAATTGTTAGGGCCAGGAAATTTTTCGCGAAAATGTGTTTGCGCCATTTTGTTTTATTCTATAATATAAAAATGAATCGCAAAATGTGTTGGTAAGCGCATAACTCAACAACGCCTGGACCAATTTGGCCAATTCTTTTTTTTTAAATGTTCGTTGAAGTTCAAAGATGGTTTTTACGGCGAGACAAATTCGAATGATTGCCGAAAAAAAAAAAAACCTAAAAACAGTAGAGTCAATTTGAGCTTTATTGCTATTGTTGTTTAAACAATGTAGGTATGTTCCTGTGATCGAGGCCTTAAGCATTCACTCAGGTATTGTATAAAGTTTGGGGTGTGGGAGGGGTGGGGTTACGGGTTCTTATCCCGTGCAAGACTTTGCGATGGGAATTACATGACATCATGCAAGCGTATTGCGCGCGATCTTTACACTGTTATTGAGTACGCTAGCTGTTAAATGCCGGGCAGCTGTTTTGCGGTGGAAGCCGCAGCCGGGCAGCTGTTTTATAGAGAAATAAAGATGAATTAAAAAAAAAGAAGTTCTGCAATTAAAGTACGCTTAGCGCAGTGGACTGGACAAATCTGTTTGTATTTGATATTTTAAAGATAAACAGTGAATATAGTATAATATAGAATATAGTATCACCTTCAATTAACACGTAACTAAAAGTTAGTTACTCTTTTCTGTAGTACACGCGGGTGAAGCCGCAAAGGGACAGCTAGTAAATAAATAAAAACATGAAATCGCCTTCTCTTATACTGAACCTTTTAGATCTCACACAGAAACGGTAAAATTGAACGAAAAATAATAATACTGAGACTTAAATAGTAATATACTAAATAAAAAAGAAAACACCCCCTCCAAAAGATAATATGTGACAATATACAGACACCAGGCACTCAAAGAGCACTGAGTTTTAGCAGGTAGCGTAGTAAATTAAACATGTTGTACAGGGAAAAATGTAACGTAGTGAATTTCTAGTACTAGAATATAAGTTCCAGTGTCATACATGCACATTATAGGCAGCTATGGTTTATGTTTATTGGCTATGACTAAATAGTAATACAGACGTGAAATGACGTGTCGGCTCTTTTGATACGGGCGAACTTCACCGCTTATTGGCTGCCCGAGTTTGTTAATACAAGCCCCGTGTATGGTTGGTTACGGCAGGTTTCCAATTGGCCTGGCTACCGGCTAGCAGGGCAGCCACCTTACGCTGATTGGCCGTAGGCTTATCCGCCATGTTGCTGGCCAGGGAAGCCATTTTGCTGGCGTGTGTGACAGAGTTCGCTGTCCTATCGGTTATTTCACTTCTGTATTCCTAAATATTCTGTGCCCTAGCTATGTGTCTTTGACACAGTCAAATGCAAAACGACTCTGCACAATCACACTGTAAAAAAACTTCCTAAAATGTTTAGGAAGTTATTATCCCAGACGCAGTATGGGACAGTTACCATACTTCCGTCTTGTACACATACAAACTTTTACAATTGATACAATACAAGTCTGGTAACTTTAGTATGTATTTGACTGTTTTATAATTAGGTTTAGGAGTGTTGCTATGGATGTCTGGGAAACTATTCTACCATACCTACTTTTTTAGCGCTCCTATACGCACATCTGGTAAATTTACAAACTATTTTTTAGAGTAAACAATGTTAACTGCGACAATAAACGTCTGTGATTAGCGGATAAAACCCCAACATGCTAAGCCAAGAGTTAAAACAACCGATCACTGACCAAAATGTGGTGCAAAAATCTTTTCGAGAAAACGTCAGTACAACATGCTGGTATATTGTATTTGCCTGTCTGCACGTGTTCTTTTTGGGAGCGTATTTACGATACAGTATGTGTCACTCGGTAGTGAAATATTTTGATACACTTTAAATTATTTTGCCTGTTGCAGAAATAATCAGAATACTTTGAACTGGCAGTACAACTCATTATGCTGCGATAAATATGTTAGATATAAATTTATTTGCTTAAAAAGAGCTTATTGGTTAACTGTATATCATTTAGCATTTTAATAGTATACTTCAAATGAGGATAATGGTATCAAAATGAGTAATCTCCATTGAGATATTGACACATATGAACTGTACTACTCCAGAAACCATTAATCATACGTTTGGTTTTCTTCGGATACTCACATATAATTTTTGTCGAATATGTAAGACAAAACCCATCCAGATTGCGTGGGTGTCTTCTATTGTACATTTTAGTACAGTGGAGATAGCTCCTTTTAATATCAATAGTCTCAAATGCAAAAAAGATATATGAATTTTTACTAAAAGTTGTCGAACTAGTAACTGATTATAGATCTTCAGAAGTAGGGAAATCCGTTTCACTCTTATAGTTACCATACTCAGTTATTTGTAAACATACCACACCGCTGCACTTTCAATGTCTGGCAGCTAGTTGTAGTTACTCATTGTTTGACGAAAGTAACGTTAATAAAATCTACATATTCTGCAAAAACCATTTCAAACAGTCTGTAAGTTTAAAAATCCACCACTATTTTTAAATACATACTTCACTGGCTATATTACATGGCTAGAAACGGCATTTTCAAACTGCCATATGGGAAATAACACCCTAGATACGAAAAATCCAGGGGTAGAACAACGTGTTTTGGTTAGCATAATACCTTCTTAAATAAAATGATAATATGTTGATATGAGAGCAAACGTACGAAAAGTACAGCCAACAAATATGGCTTCCACTTACCCCACATGAGCAAAGTAGAAGTGATAGAACCGGGTATTGAAGGGCGGGAAGGTGAGAAGGCGAGATTGGGAGGGACTCACAATTTGCTCGGATATTTACCAGCATTGCAATATAGAGCTTACACGTCACTGTTACTAATATGTTGTTTTGATTCGTCTCACTGCTTTTATATATTTGGCGCTGCAGAACTGGCGGGGTAGAAATATTTTTGCCATCGAATTATATTAAAAAAATCTGGATTGAAAGGGAAGAAAAACTAAATTGGTCGCACTGCCGCGAAAGTCAACTTGTGTATGGCAGTGAATAAGAAGACAAAAAAAAATAATGAATGGCCTACTGACCATCCGTTTTACATTAGTTTGCACTAAGATAGTACCTAACATAATAAAAAATTGCTGCATGTATCGAAATTACTTGCTGTTAGTAGACAATGAAGGTTAAGCCCCAGCGGCTGCGCAGGATGACTTGTACGTTCGTTGGTGGTCCTCGTCATCATTAGTCAGACGAGAAGATTAAACGTCCGGGTCACATGGCTGTCCTTAAAAACGTGACATATATTTTTTTGTATTGTGTTAGGTTTTTGCTCCGCCGCCAACATACAGCTTGCTCGGCGTCCCACCATAAAATTTACTGTTTCCGGAAGCTTGGTGGGGTTTAGGGAAGAGGGGGGTGGGGTGGGGAGAAGACCACACACGAGCATTTTGTCAGCTCGCATCCTAACCCCTCGTTAACCTCTGATCCTTATCCTGCTGATGCTACAATAACACCTCGGTACCAGCGACCCCACGAGCAGATAAAGAGGTTCAGAATTCGTCACTTGATAACTCACTCCGACTATTTACTACCCCCCTCCCCTCTCCCCTTCCCTTATTCCTCCAACAGCGGGTCTAATATGCCTAGTCGGCGCCTCTGCTATCTCAGAGCCGTCCAATCGCGGCGTGTAAACAAGGAAACTACTTCCACGACCAGACAGACGATAACCACCTAATTAAATCGTGAGCACCCCACTGCCCGTCACGTTATCCACTTCGTCAAGCTAATTAGAAATTTAGTTATTCACGGAAATACTTTCTGGAGCCAAATACGACTGACAAGGAATCTATTGACATACTTAGCAAGCGCCGCATATCGCTGATACGCGTGCCGTTTCAACTTACTGCTAGATAGGGCCCGGTAGTTTTCGCGAAAAGATTTTTGCAGCACTTTGTTTCAGTGTCTTACGTGCACACCTGCATCTCTGCTATGTGGTCAGTGATTGGATGCCGTAACATACAAGGTCTGGAGGTTAAACCCGCAAATCACAGACGTGATGTGTCACAGTTATCCGTGTACTGATTGGCACAGTCAAATGAATAATGACTCTGCACAAAAACGCTCTGCCAATAATCATGAAGTTGAGGTGCAGGTGTACACGTAAGACACTGAAACAAAGTGGGGCAAAAATCTTTTCGCGAAAATTACCGGGCCCTACTGCTAGAGAACTGAAAAAAATCGCGTTTTATTTTAGGCGCAAGCTAGAACTCATACTGTGTGTTTGTGTCGCTTTTGCAATTGGCTCTTGCCTTCTCTTGGAGGCCGCTGAGCCAATAATAGAGAAGAAAATAAATGCACGCACAGTAGATATTATCGTCGGTTATAAGTAGAGACATGCAAAATTCGCGATATTTTCTGACAGCTGACTAGACTCCAAGTGACTACAGGCTCGTTCGACGTCTCCCGCTGGCCGATATTGTCGTGACTTGCCGCGGAGAATGCTTAGACGGTAGAGAGGCCACTCTCTGTAAAGACGTAACACACGTCAATGACAACACATAAAAGTGCGTGGCCAACTGAATCGCAGATTATGCTCTGTTATGTATAGGAAAGTGAAGTTTAGTCTGCTACTAAATGATAACGCAAATTTTGCATGTTTCTAGCTATAATTTGATACTATAAATTTTCGCGGATTAATTTCAGGACAAGATAGAATACATAAGTTTGTTCATACGTGACGCATTGTAAATGAGTGGTGAATATAAGACACTCCCTGGAAGAAACTAGAACAAATAACAACAAAACGAGAGCCCAAGACCATAGTTCAAAGTTTGATTGCGTTAGCAGTCAATGAAGAAAATAAAGTGACTAAATTACACATAGCACAGTGAAGCCTAGCCTAAAGTAGGTTAAACCCGCGGAATTTTCATGTCCCTAGTGTAATTATCTTTTTATGACTATCTGCTACTACGTTATGTAACATACGTGTACTGACTTACTTTAATTTCTAAGTGGCGTTCACAATACCAGTAATAGGCCGTGACCTTCGCCCTTGAGTATTGTGTAGCTAAAGTATGTCTACAGATTTCACAAAAGAAGACAGGAATTTGATCTCAATGAACTACAGATACTAATACAATTTAGGTGCTAATTTTATTAAGTGTAATTGAATAAATGTGACAGATCCAAGATGACAGCAAACTAAAATGAGAATATTAGATGAAAACTGAATTTATTAACAACCCTGAAAAATATAATTGATTAGTACTTAATAGTATAAATTGATCGGTATTTTAGGGCGTCAGCTGAAAAATATAAGAATATATGAAAATTATGTAGGCCTAAATATATGTGATATGGATTCTGGATGTTTTAGCTACTTTACTAGATTTCAAACGAAACAAATAATTAGAGAAAATATAATGTATTAAATTTCGCATACCAGTACATATTGCTGAAAACGTAACTTGACCTGTACGAAAATCTTCTGTAGCTTCAACAACTTGCAAAATTATATCGAATGTCTAATAACCCATATGTCTCATTTGGAAGGATTTAAGAATTTTCCTTTGGCGTGCATCATGTCTTTGAAGTAATCAACCCGGTATCGCCCGAAAGTGTATTTTCTAATAGTAAAAAAAGAGCACTGGGGCATGATACTGACATCTGGAGGATGTAGAATGAAGCAATCGTCGGCCATTTTACTATGGTGTCATTCGTGTCGCATTTCAGTCATGTCAAATGTTTTTGACATTAAGGGGCCTGCCTTTCAAATGTGTTGCTGAGAGTTAAGTCTATTCTTTTATTGAAGAAAAACTATTTAACGTGTATTATATTTGTATATCTACGAAAATAACACAAAATTCAAACTATGTCGCTAAAGTTTTAAAAATTCTGCACGTTTATTAAAAACGTAATTTTCGGGTCCCTCAAAACTACCAAAATGGCTTTTATAGACTGCCGTTTCTCGAAAATTAACAACCTGATTCGCAAAACACAACTACAGAAACAAGTGTGAGGCTCTGAAGTATGCTGCCACAAACAAAACAATTTGTTCACCGCCTGAAGTCCCGTAGGGAAAATGATAGTAAAGCACAGCTCGCCAGCTAAATGGCTTACGCGGAGACGCGATAGTTAGAGATGGCGGAAAATCGTGAGAATGTTTTCTGACAGCGTATTCTGCAAGTCAGTGTAGCGTCCTGCGTCATGTATTGTTGGCCGCCTGTTATTTAGCACAGTCTAGTTGTTTACAGACGAATCACAGACGTCCAGTAGTGGTGCATCAAAGTTATCGTTGACCCAGTCAAATAGGGACTCTCCAGTAAGGAAATAAAAGCGTCGGAAGTGAATACATTACATTGAAGCCTAGCAAATAGTCAACTTTTCCCGCGACAAATCACCTTCTCCAGCGTTAATTAGAGACGGGAAAAATTAGCGGGTTCAGTGACTTGTAGGCTATCATCTAAGGATATATGTTTACTGAAGCAAATAACAGCTGCTGATTGGCTGCTCGCTGTAGTTCTGCATTTGGTTGCTTCTTTGTTATTAGTTCGGCGCCCTGTAAGAGGTGTTAAATAAGTCAAGGGCCACTTGCAGAAGTTACACGATCTTACAGTTGCTTCAAGTCTAGCGTGTGCCTATACGAAAACGCGAATTTGTCAGGACTCTAGCGATAATACATCGCATACGTCAGTCAACGGCATTCTTACTATTAATGCATCACACACACATACACAGCCTATCTACGGATCTTTGACGAAACGTGATATACACAAAAATGACCTTGACTAGGCTTCAATTAATTAAAATTACAAAAAAACTTGCAGCACAAATAAATATCTTCTAAACTAATTCTAAAAAAAAAAAATGAAGACTTCATCGTAAACGGTTATGATTACTTGCCTAAATATTAAGTTTGTCTTAAGTATTCTTTAGTAACAGTCAAGAAACAAACGCACACCATGAAGTCCTTTAACACAGTATTTAGGCCCTACAACAAAATTTCTTACTCCAGGGTAGTAAAAATATCTTCTATTTCTTTGGTGGATAAATTTTAGTAATCACTACATGCTTTTGTTCTGTCTTACACTTTTTCCTGCGTTCGAGACGACGAAGTGATTAAGTTATATAATCTATCTCATGTGACAATTCTAGTTCCTGACAGTTATGAAAATTATCATGTGGATAACCTTTCCATAAAAAACATGTACAGTTTTGTGTTTGCATACTAGGTAGCGTGACTGTGACTGTGAATATTTATGCAGGACAGAAATTACCTGTGGCAGAGAACACAACTATACAGCTGATATAGTGGAAAAGTTATAAAACTGGTGGTTTCTGTCCTGCTTAAGAGGGCGTGGTACATAATTCAACGCTAAAAGCATTAATATATAACTGTAAGTTTCTTGAAGCCAATTTGCAAAATTTAAACGATAGCTATCCTAGACAATAGTTTTAGCAAACGTTTTAAACAAAATTGTTTACAGTGTTACGAACTTCTGAGGCACAATCCATGGCGTTGGAACCTCGTGCATTTAACTGCGGCGCAAGAGAGCACGCGTAACGAATTAGAAATCATGGATAAATATTTACTCATAAAGCTGGCAAATACCATTATCTAGGATTGTCATTGAGTATTTTATCAATTTTGGCTTCGAAAAAAGCGAAGGACTCAATTGATGTTTTCAGCGTTTATGTATATACCACGCACTCTTAAACACTCACAGTCAAGCTACCTAGTATGTGTTTGTGTGTGTGTGTGTGTGTATATATATATATATATATATATATATATATATGACTGCCAACACAATTGTCAAAGAGCAGAATACTAACGCAAGGCAAACAATATAAGGGCGGCATTGGTACGCCCGTGAAGAACACGAGGAGCAGTTAGATATCCAGGGTGAAGGGGGGAGTTTGGATGTTCTAACTCTCCCACAAAAAAAAAAACTACAAAAATTAATTTAAAAAGTCATAGCAAAATATTTTGTCAAGTATAATATTCAATGTTTCGTTACGAAAACTGACTATTTTTCACCTTGAAATTCAAATTTTCCCGCGGGGGGGGGGGGCGATAACACCGAACCCGTCCCCCTCGGCTTTAAACGAGGGGTCGGTGTTCATTTAAAACAATGGATTGGCAAATACTAAAAATACACTTATAGCTAGAGAGAGCGAAAATTCGCGAGTTCACTGAAATGAGGCCTAGCCTTCAAGAATATATGTTTTTCTCAAGAAGACACCTGCTGCTCATCGGCTGCTCTCTGACACAGTTATACCATGTGGTTGGTCCTTAAATTAGTAGCTTCTTTGTTATTGGAGGAGTGCTCTGTAGGAAGTACTAAATAAATCAACAATCAATTGCGGATGCCACACAAACATATACTTGATTGAATTATAACTTGTGCCTAAATTAAAGCTCGAATTTTTCAGGTCCTTACTCATAGAAAGTACCTTATGTGAAACATCATATCACATCGTAGCTTCTGTCTTTGAAAATTTGAGAAGTATGTTTCCAATCCAGTTATTTAAATTCTAATGGGACAGCATATAATTACTTTTCCGTTTCGTAGTAAGAGCAGGATTATTTAGACAATTATTCGCTAAAACTGTTCATAGGAGCGTTTTAGAAGACGTAAATCTGATTCATATTGAGCCTAATGAATTTATTACTTAAGTTAACTTGGAAAAATTAGCTGTATTAAGTAAATTTTTCAGGCAATGTAGCTCATCCGTACATAAATAAACATATTAATTAATTAAAACAGTCACGTCTGAAATATTTTCAACAAACTTAAAAAAGAAAATAAAAGTTCATTTAACAATTTAAGTGGTTCTTTAAGTTTGGTAGTAACGTAGAATCAGTTCTGGTTTACTTCGCCACAAATCGAATAAAATATGGTTCGCTGTTTCCAACGTTGAGTTGCACTTGCAACTCTGTTGTGTGGCAGTTTCTACTTGCCCACCTCCAAATGGCGGAATTCCGCCCAATCTGGCAACCCTGGTGGTGGCAACCTAGTGGGTTAGAGCGTGCGCAGTGTTGCCACCTGGCGCACCGCAACGCGCCCTCTTCGTGGGAGGCGGGTAAACACCGGGGAGAGGGGGACGGCGCCCCCAATTAAGGGGGCGGCCGACCTCATTAGCCCCTTCAGCGTGCCACGTCGCCCGGGCGGGGGGGGGGAGGGGGTATGTAACCGGAACTAGGGACATGTGGCGTGTGTTGCGGAAACCGCCACCGCTCTCTACTTCAAAGGCCCCGCGTTTTCGTTCGTCACTTGTCTTCTCTGCTTGCCCGGAACTACCAACCCTTTGCTCTCTACGAGCTGTAATCATCTAATTTATTACATATCAGCTTCGTGCTGAGAGGCTGCCAGATAAATTTAATGTTACACCGCAAAATTTTGCTCCCTTAATAAAATATTTAACCAATTATTTACTAGAAAATTTTTTTATCAATTTACGTATAAGTGAATAAAACCTTTTTACGCTTTACGTATAAGTGAGTTAGGATTAGTTCACTTACAGTATTTTCAAAAGGAAATCAAAATTAATGGTATTTATTTGGGTACATAAAATAGCGACGTTGAAATAAATGCCATGAACAGCTACTGCTGTATTCCCGACAGAGGTAAATTGTCTTCCAAAAAATATTGTATACCCCATCAACTACTTTCCGTAACAGCAAGTAATATATTTAAAACATTTCAAGCTCAGCGCACGAGTGGTAGTTACATACAAATTGCAGCGCTTATCGTGGTCGTTTGAAGATAGGCTCCGATACTTTAATTCCACTGCAGCAGAACCGAACCGCCTTGGAATGAATTCAAGAGGATCACATGCGGAGTCTCACGTCCTATTCCGACAAACCGTTTTAGATTTCTAGACGGAAATATCCAGTATAGGGAATAGAGGTAACATGAGTACCGCCAAGAAATTAATCGATATAATTATTTCTTACCTCTTTCTCCGGATCAAAGTCCGCCATGTTTACCACGCGCGAAAAATCCAAACTCCAGTGCCCTGAGTCAAGTGAACGCCAAGTCTACATCCAATTAAAGAGGAGCATGTACCGGTTTCAAATATCCGCGTTTGACGCTTGGGAACAGCGGAACTGCTGAACCGCAACCACGCACGTCAGGACAGGAAAAAGCAATTTAAAAACATAGTAATCACAGCATATCTCGTAAAAACTGTTCTGACATATTTACCATGCAAGAACATTAATTTAAAATTATATAACACACATATTAAGCAATATACAGGTATAACAGTAACATACAAGTTTTCTGTATGAGGGAAATTGAATTGTTTGGACATACGAGGCTGCAGTTTAACACCATCGATATCGCCGGTAGAGTGCTAAACTGTGGCGTGCAAAATTTTCGTTGTAGTCTTTTTCCTATGGGACTTTAATCGGTGATCATATATATTTTTTAAAGTATTAAGTAAAGTCAAACGCATGGTTATATAGATTTGCGCTTTTCTAATTCAGGTGGTATTTCCAGAGTTACGGCAATCTGGAAAATACGTTTTTAGGCATTTTCAGAGACCCGACAATCGTGTTTCAAACTAGCGTGCTGAATTTTGAAAATGATAGAAACGTAGCTTCAAGTATGTGTTCTTCTCGTAGATAAAGGTATTGTGAATAACTTACGCGGTTTCACGTAGAAAAGAATACACGTGACACGTTGCAACGCCGTCCTTGCCAGACGAGGACTTCAGGGTGTGGTAGATAAATAAGCGCTGAATACTTCAATTGAGAACTATACTTTTTGAAAGTCAATATATAAAAACTACAAAACAGCCATCCTTGATAATTATGTTTGTCAACTTTATGAGCAAATATTTATCCAGAATGATGAATTAGTTAGGCGTGATTTCATGCGCCGCTATTAAATGTACGACATATCGACATCAGATATTGTTATTTAGATGTACGCTACTCAAGAAATATTTTTGCTCAGAAAGTTGGCAAAAACTATTGTCTAGGATTGGTTTTTTTATAATATTATTTTTGGAAATTGGCTTCGAGAAACCTATAATTTTGAATTGATATTTTAGCTCTGGATTATTTACCACGCACTCTTAACCCGCCGTAAATATCCTGCACTGTAAGAAATTATTTGTTAATTTACCACACCAGGGTACAACTAAGACTGTATCGAAGGTTATTTTTGAACATCAAACACTCTGCTCATAAAGCTATATCCCACTAGTCCTCACAGGCATTTGGACAATTTAAACCACTTTAATGCCCTGCGACAATCTTGTTGTAGTACCTACACTGATAAATCTTGTAGTATTAGTATGCAAATTTTTTCATATATAAGTACTTTTTTTTTTTTTTTGTTCAGGCGACGACTTGACTTCAGTTGCCTTAGTACTGAATGAATATAGATAAAGAAACGGTGTTGGTGAAAGATAGTCTACAATACAGACGCTAAGCTTTCATAAAAAGGAAAATTAGGATTTACAATAAAATAAATGCAACGCCGGTGAATGGTAGACAAAAGAAAAAAACCCAAAGTAGACTGTCATCAATTTTTTTTTTTAAAATCACAACGGAAAGGAAAAAGACGAAAGGAACCGATCAAAGTTCAAATAGTATTTCAAGTTGGGTTACGGTGTGTGGCGGAAAGTATGTCGAAAAAAGTATAGGTACATTGTGTTACTACTTTTTGGGAATTATCTTTTGGAAATTACATTAATAAAATAATACAACTTAAAATATACATCGTATATGAACGATATTAGACGTCTTGTACGTATACGTTTCGCCCCGTGCTTATCAATATTGAGTGTTTACTGCAGTTATAGAGCCAGCTATTTTTGGAGAGAACAATTTTGCAACAATTGGTTTCAATGCCTTATGTGCACATCTGCATGTCTACTTCACGGTCAGTAACTGGAAGTTTTTAACTCTCAGCATCTCTTGGTTCCACCAGCAAATCACATACGCGTGATGTCTCAGTAACCTCATTCTGATTGGCACAGTCAAATGAGACACGCATCTGCACTAATACACTTTGCCAATGACCATGGAGCAGAGATGCAAGTGTGCACGTCAGGCAATGAAACAATTTGTTGCAACAATCTCTTCACACAAATACACCGGCTCTCTAAGCATAATACAGACGTATGTTCATTTTTGTGTACTGCGTTTTAACTTATTTTTGAACTTGTTTTTAGTATGTATCACTATAAGCACCGCTTCTTCTCTTGATAGTATCGTACAGACGATAACAGAAAATGCTGCATGACCTGTCTAAAAATTTTATTTTGCTATTTATTTTTCTGAATTCGACCTCTCAGATGTGTAAAAGAGTGAAAAGTGTTTCAACGAACCTTCAATATAGCTTCAGCGGAATGGACTATCGTGATTTTCACTTCAAACTGATATTTATACAAATGTCTAAAATGTGATTTATAGATTGGTTGAAATTCAACCCAAAGAGGGTGAAAACACGTAAAATAAGTATTAGATTATTTCATTAAGATTTATCGAACCAATTTAGATATCGATGTGTTGTTTGTTTCAGAATGATGATTACTTTAATATATGAAAAGTATGTACTATAAACTATTACTAAGGAAACTGCTTAGATTGCAAACCTTTAAAGGAAGACGATACAAAGATTAAGAGCATAAATAATTATACGGAGTTATATTTTGAAATCCTACCGAAGCTTTATATCGTGCAATCTCTGAGTGCAGGAGCCTGTGCGTAAGAATGTTCTATCTTAATTTAAATAACACCGCCGAGATTACATGGAATGCTACAAGTTTAATACTCGGGAAAGCTGCGGACAACAAGCTAGCGTTATTATAAAGTTGATTTTCAGGGTAGAGTTAATCCCAGAATATTAACATTATGGACAATATGAAATAACATTTTGGACTCAGTTATTTAAACTTTAATCCACAGCAAAATTAAAAACACCCCGTAGGCTTAATGACAACGTAGCCTATAAGATATGTTATATAATTATATATTTTAAAAAGTCCATAATTTTTACAGGTGTTTAACATTGGTTCAAGAGCTATGATTAAAATTAAACGTTACTTACGAAAATCCTCTACGTTCTTAAGCCTTTGATCTTCTCAACCGGAATTACAGAATTACAGTAAAGTCTTAGTTAATGGGCACACAGAAAGAAATAAAGTTTTCAATAAAAGGGATGGAATAGTAGGCCTAACTTAATTCCGTCTAAAAGAAACGTTATTTTTGCTGGTAACTCGACCCTCTAAAGTTTTCCCTCCAAATATTTCACTAACAGAATCCAACATTTAGTCAAACAGTTCGCAACGTGTTAAGCGAAAAATTAAAAGGGCCGTATAAAAATTTACTTTCATGGTCTATAATTTCCAATTTGTTTGCGTCGCAAACAGACCATTTTCTACAAATCAAGACGTGAAGTGCGAAGAAAAGAAATTAGGTGCTGTTTGCGAGGCAATGCTCACACACACCTAAATAAAGTTTTGCTTGGTGTCTACCTGTGCTGTTTAGTCAGAGACGAAAATGGCCACAATATTTTGTAAAATGTGACCGCTCGTCGAAGATTATTTTGCTTCACTTAAAACGATATTGTCATAAAAATATATCCCACTAGTCTCCATATATATTTGGAAAGTTTAGACCACTTAAATAGTCTGTGACATTCTTGTTTGTAGTGCCTAAATTGATAAATGTTTTGACATTAGTTTACGAGCTTTTACTTGTGAAAGTAGGATTTTTTTACTGTGTGGTCTGCTTCATGACTGTGTGGTGAGGTCCTTTTTCTTCGTGGAGGCCTCAGTAACCTCGACTCTTTGCCCGGACACGTAACTCCACAGGTCGAAGATATATAACCTGACATCGTGCTGCAGCAGGATGGTGCCCCTCCTCACTGGGTCTTGGTTTTTAGGTCGGCTATGGGCGACACATTCCTAGGTCTCTGGATTAGCAGAGGGAAACTCATTTCCTGGTTCCCAAAGTCTCTACACATAATCCCACTGGAAATTTTTTCGTGTGTGGCTTCGTGAAGGATATGGTCAGCCAGACCCTTGTGCAGGACGTGCAGGACCAGCAGGAACTCCGAGCTCGCAGGGCCGCGGTGGCCGAGGGGTCAGATCTCTCGCCTCCCACCAAGGCGATCCGGGTTCGATTCCCGGCGGGGTCGGTCTCCGGATTATCGCATGTGGGAATCGTGTCGGACGATGCCGCTGGTCGGCGGGATTCTCGGGGATCTCCCGTTTTCTCCGCCCATTCATTCCAGCGCTTCTCCATACTCGCCTCATGTCACCCCTCACCAGCTCTAAAGATCTCGATGTTAAGTGCTGACCAAAACTTCTTCACTCACTCCGAGTTCGCATAACAGCAGTCAGTTTAAACAATGAGGACATGCTAAGCCGGACGTGGGCGGAACTGGGATATCGCTTAGATATCCTGTGTGTTACAGAGGGCACACACATTAAACTATGTACAACGGCTAGTAAAACGCTATATGTGTGAACATTATGCTACGAACCGCACCTTTCCATCTTTTCCCGTTCCTGAAATATAAACAAACAAAATTCGCAAAAGTACAGGAAAAAATTTAAAAATTCAGCTATTTTTTAAAATACAAAAATAGTTCAAGGGCCTTTTTTAAAAATGTTTTATTACGTAGCCTATGGCATGTTATTTCACTGTGAATTATTTCACTTACGTAAGTCAATTGGTTTTCAGTATTTGCATGGCAGCAGAACAAGCCAATTTTGACTTTGACGCACCGTTATGAGAAAACAATGAAAGCTAAAATTGTTTCGTAAGAGAAAAATGTACTCACAAGTATCGTCTATTAAATTAACAATATTTCATAAAAATATAAAATTATGATTTTTTCGCTTTTGAACACATAATTCAACGCTAAAAGCATCACCGTATAACTTGTAACAGGCCTCTTTGCCATTTGTATCTATTAAATGTAATGTTCATTGTAAATAATGCAAAATGTGATAGAATTGTCGTAGAGAGTCCGTTGACATTTCATTGTAATCAGAATTATGTGTTTAATCTTGTTCTATCGTAATAATATGTTTAATTTCATTTATTTTAAATTAAGTTTTGTATATTGGCCAGAGGCGAAG
>PNEQ01055349.1:0-16918 GCA_003012365.1 Medauroidea extradentata
TCGATGGACAGAAACCAGACATTAACTCGCAGGTATTTATAACTAAGATTACTTTTTTTATATCTTACATTCAGCCCCCGTGCATTTAATGAGTAGATATTGTAGCTAAAATTTATCGGAGCAGTTTAATGTAGTTGTAAACATTGCACGACCCTATGTAAATAAAAGCACGTGGCATTATTTGTGTTTACATCGGCGGGAAGATATAAACTGGCAGGAAATAGAAATTAATCAGGGCTTTTTTGAGTGTTCACTTTATTCCGAATCACCTATACTCTCTGGTACGTCCTCTGAATGTTCACTGTAGAAATGCGCTTCTACCGCCATTGTGGTTTACAGTTTGGTTTCGTAGGGTATCGATGGACGTAAATTCACGACAGAAATTAGAAGTATTTTAATTCGCTGTCAACGTTAATGAAACAGTCACATTCTTCGTAGTTTGAAAATAAATTTCCCAAATGGTAGAGCAGGCCTTCATTTGTTAGTCCATCATTATGTTTAATGTCTTAGGAATAACTTACATAACTTGAAGTACGCGTTTTTTTTGTAAACTTTATTATCTAAACTGTATGTGTAATTAAATGGAAATCCCGCATGAACAGGGCAGAAGTATTTTTACCGCCGCAGGATGAGTGAAAAATGGATATAGTAAATAAATAATATTTCGTCTGAGCAAACCTTAACCTCACAACAGGCTAATGTTGGCCGCCTTGGTGAACATATTGTGTACTCTCGAGGCCTAGAAGTTCGGATGTGGTAAGGACAAGGACTACGTAACATGCACATCAAGCCTAACCCTAGTCTCTATGCACAAGTCATTGAATTGACGTGCAATCTTCTGCCGACAACTCGCATATATGATGCACTCAGTGGTGACTCTCTCACTTTAACATGTAATACTAAAGATGTGTTGTACACGTCTATATCTTTTAAAAAGTCTCCGCCTAAATTTTCATACCTTAAAAAAAAAAAAAAAAACCCTCTTTCCTACTTGTGCCATTTTCAGGTTTCAGAAGCGTGTGGAAATAACTTCACACACACACACACACACACGTGTGGAGGAGCTGAAATGGGTATATAGGCCTGCATATCTAACGTTTTTGAATACTATTCTTAAGCAGGCATTACTTGCACACACTGAGCAGTTTTTAAAAAACTTGTATCGGCCGAAAAGTCAGGCTTATGAAACCGCATACAGGCTGAATATCACAAGAAATGTAGCAGCAGATGTATGAAGAGAGTTTTACGGCCTTCTAACAACGAGTGTGAGCTATGCTACAATTAAGAAGAAGAAGAATTTGACGTCGTGAATCAGCGTGCAATTTGTAAACGAACACAAAAATGGAGTCTCAGTGAGTGATTATAAATAAATTTATTGGTCACGTTAATACTCTCCCTAAAACAAATATAACAAACTAAAACAAATTAGAATCGAAATGTGGTACGAAGCATTTACTGCTATGTGGTGGTCGTTTCCTGAACCTAGCAACTGGGACAGTTCTGGAAATCTATTGTGGCAACGATATTCCCACGATATCAGAAAGGACAGAGAACACGGAACATTCGCGGACGAGGAGCGTAGTATTGTAGCATAGACTGCAAAGAGACAAACAACACAGCAGCCATGGACCAGCCGAGATTCGAATCCACGACCTCTCGTACCATATACTGACACCTGACAGACTATGCTACGGACGGCTACTGTCATAAGAGTGTGCATCGCGAATCCTCTTTATTGTTAACATTTTGATACGCCGGTATTTATTTGGAAATAAAGATCATGTTTACTAAGAGTGCAAATAAATGTGCGGAAATTTTTCAACACTATGCCTTTGGAAGCGTAAAAATAACGTAGCATTTGAAGACGCATGTCAGTAGAATTGTGTATAGAAAATTGGCTCTATTTATATCACACGTTTTAAATAAATATTAATTAAAGCGGTACAAACAATTTTGTTTGGAAAATATCTCCTAAAGAATTTTTTTTTTCGTAATACATACAATTTATTTTTACAGTGTAATATTCCGCACGAATATCTCATCCTTTCACGATCAGCGGTGGGGGCCGTGGTGACCGAATGGTCGCCTCCCATCAAGACGATCCGGGTTCGATTCCCGGCGGGGTCGGTCTTCGGTTCTTCGCATATGGGAATCGTGCCGGACGATGCCGTTGTTCGGCGGGTTTTCTCAGGGATCTCCCGTTTCTCCAGCCCCCTTCATTCCAGCGTCGTTCATACTCGCCTGATGTCATCCCTCGCCAGCGCTAAAAGACCTCGATGTTAGGCACTGACCAAAATCACTCTCACACGATCAGCAGTGCAATGGATGTCGTGTGTCGTGGGAACACAAAGAACTCCCCAGTTCGAATTTACTAACGCGTTCATTGAGTCAATAAAATCGCATTGAATCACTGAAGATATTCTTATCTTGTAGGCCGTGTGTGATTGTGTCTGTGTATTCGGCAATGTTTCTTACCAATTAAAAAAAAACCGTAAAAATATCGGCGTGTCACAACTGAAAAATCATTCCGAATGTAATAATACTTTTTTTTTGTTTAAAGAACTGCACTTGTAATTAAAGTATTTGTTTGCTGCTATACGGAACCAAGGCCAGTCGTTATTAATTAAATGTTGAAATTTTTACCGTGTCGCGTAAATTAAACGTACCTGTTGACTATATGAGCACTAACAAAATGTCTAATTAAAATGTATTTTATGTTTGAACCTGAAATGCGTTATCCGAACAGCTAAGAATTTGTACATGCTTCATAATGGCATCAGACCCCTCAGTTATTTTACGGCAGTTATGCAACGATGCGTTATAGGACATGGAACGTGACAACTTACATAGTCATGTTTGTTCTCCTTGACATGTATAACTGACTGGCAGGAGCGACGGAACGGACGAGCGGTTTGCCCGTGCTGACCACAAGACAAGCAGGCATGTTTGCGCTCTCTGACCTGATTGCCAGAGCATAAACATAGGCGCGTGTGTGCGCTGTGGCTAGGAGAGGACAGGAAATGGGCTGGTGAGACATGGCACGGAGGGGTTGTAGGGAGGGGGGTACAAGCGGTCAGGGGTCGACGTAAAGCAAACACCCACCGCAGATCAGGTGTGCGATACATGCAGGACCTCCCTTACCGGCAGATCCCTTGGTCTCGCTGATAGCGGCCGTCTCGATTTATCGCACACTCCGGTAGGGGGAGATAGGGGGTGGGTTGGTTTTGGGGGTTGTTGCCATCCCTTCCCCTCACGGCCCCATCTTCCCCGGGATTACCGGCGTCGCGCGCTCTTATTGGACAGGGCGGTAATCCTCTTACCAGGGCGCCCGGGGCCGGCCGGACCTTTAACAAAAACACGAGGCGATTCTTCAATACCCGGGCCCGAGCGATGGGGTCACAAGGCGTGTAACCCCCCTCCATTGCCCTCTTCTAGAGCGGATCACCCTCCACCCCTACCTATTGAGCTGCACCACGGTATTGATTTACTAAAGTGACCGCTTTCTAGTGGGCGCCTCATGAACGGTGCTTGGACCAGACTGAAGCACCCTTGCATCGACTGCAAAGTTACACTCACTCGCCTTTCACATGGTCCACGTGACCAGACACTGGGGGTTGGTAGACCTGGCAGAGTGGCAGTGTCTATACTACGAACGTCTCGACAAGCTCGTCCTAGGAAAACTATGTGTGGTTCGGGATAAAGTGAGCACTCAATAAAGCCCTGATAAAGTTCTATTTTCAGCCAATTCGTATCTTTCCGCGCGTAACGGCTAACGACGGGAAATGTATAATCTCTCTGGCCACGTCATTTGATGTTTGCGTGTGTAAGACATATTGTGCACTCAGTATAAATCGATACAATTTAACGAAAAAAGTGGATTAATTATATTAAATACAAACGTGTCGATTTCGGTTGATTGCGTTTCTGTATTGTTGTATTTAAATAGTAAAACACACGGAATTTTATTGCGTAACTTCGCTGCCAACCATACAAGTAGTAAAGGGATTATAGTTTATGTTGAATTATATCCACCAACTGCTTGTGATATTCTTCAGGGGTTAAATTTTTAATGCTCGCTTTATCCCGAATTGCCAGAGTCGTCGTCGTTGTGTGGTCTAGTTTTGTTCCTGTGACGTTTTGAAAATTATTAGAAAATTATAAGTAATATTATTAAAACAACATAAGGTAACATAACCTAATCAACATATTAAATAATACTATTATATGCCATGTGGAAATGAAAGTGGTAATCACCAAGGTTTTCAGATGTTCAAATTACAAATTCAATCCAGAAATTAGCAGCCTGAATAGGCTAGTTGTTTGCTGTTACCTAGTTGTGCTGTCTTAACTGCTGGGCTAGATTTTACTCGGTTTTATTTATTTATTCTTTGTTTGTTATTTTTTGTATGTTATTTTTTGTATAAAATTAGTTTTTTTATAGTTGGCATTTTTCAGTTTATTTATTTATTTTTGTATATGTTGACTACAACTGCACTCAGATCGGTTTTTATGTTTTTTTTGTCTCGTTCTTCGTTTTCTCGGATGACATAATTCTGCACTGCTTATGACCAAAACAACTTGTAACGAGAGTTCATCTGACATTTCTGCTGCCGTGACTCATCGTTTGGTTCCCAGGATTCCTCATGCTGCTGACATCGTTTCATTTTCAATCGCTCATTCAGTAAGTTAAATAATTGTTTCACAGTAATAAGGCGTTAAACTTATTTTCCGAAATGATGTTTACCAGCTATCAAAAAAATGCACTAGTGGGATAGACTATGACATGCAAATTTCGTGTTATTGTTTGGTTATAGGCTAAATAAAATCCAATAGCCTATACTCACTCGAACACACTCCGCGTGACGTTATAGTCTCCGAGCCATAGTGTCTTTGTGTGTCCGCATTTCGGGATAGTAGGTATTTTACAGTTGGCGTTATATCATCTGTGAAAATGCCCTTCGAGGCATACCACACAAACTGTCGGCCAACGGAAGTCAGATGAAAATACAGTCTTGAAGAGTTTCAACTCTGCTGCTTGTAGTAACAGATCAGGGGGTCTGTTCTCTAACTCCTCCTGTAGTAAAGATCATCAACACCCGTGGCTGTCGGGGGGCCGCTGTGGTCGAGAGATCAGACCTCTCACCTCCCACCATGGCGATCCGGGTTCACCTCACGGCGGGGTAGGTCCCCGGACCTTCGTGTGTGGGAATCGTGCCGGGCTCATTCCGGCGCCGCTACATACCCACCTCATGTCACCCCTCACCAGCGCTGAAGACCTCGATGTTAAGCGCTGACCAAAATCTCTCGCCTGTGGCTGTCTTTCAAAAGCGACAGCGTTACAGTCAGTCAGTCGTGACTGTCCTTTTATCGTATTTTCCTACACCTCTGTTTACCAGGATCTCAATATGCTTGGCATGCCTGTAGCCTGTGCTCTGAAAACCTTCACACATCCTACTAAATTATATTTTCTCAGTTTTCACAGCGTTTTTTAGATTACAAATTACTTAAATTTAATATTTAAAATGATAAATTCCATTTGTTCCTCTTTAGATTCCCAACTTTAAAATTTACAACACCAACTTGTCTCAAGTAGAAAGTTAGTGCACTGCACATACAAGAGATAGCAGCTAGAGTTCTTCAGCAGCCACCGCGCCGTGGGCGGTTCTGTTTTTTGTATCCTGTGTCGGGAATTCGGCATACATTCCGTGTTTGTGTTGTTCTTGAATCTTCTAGACTTTTCGCGTTATCTTCATTATTAAGTATTTTTTAAATATGGGGTTTTAGATTCTTGATTATTGTTGTTGGACGTGGGCTGCCCAGCTGTTGGCCAATTAGAACAAAATAAAATAGCAGCTCTGCACTGTATTAACCTACGTGCCGTACGTCTAAGAAGTGGCAGCAAGCGTGTTTTATTTAATTGGTCGTTTTCGTCGGCAATAAAAGTTACAGAGCTATAATTTGACGAAACGTATTACACATATAAGGGAGAGTAAAATATTGGATAACTGTCTCTTTCCGAGCAACATTTCGATTAGATTAGTTCTGAAACGAGGACGGTTGTAAAAGGCAGCTTAAATTCGTCGGCCATTTTCATGAACTTCGTCTCGTAATAACACCCTAGAACTCGATCTGTTTACAAGAGTCACGAGGTATTTGAAAGACGGCCACAGCGCCATTTTTAGTTGCAGAATACGAATTCACGACAGAAGGACAGTAACCCGGTCACTGTCTTTGTATAGAGTTAGTTCGTATAAGGGACTGAGGAAGATACAGACCCACAATATCTCATACACGTGGTTGAGGTTATCTGCCTGGGTCGGTCGCTCTTACTGTTTCCATAGGCGCTTGTTGTTGAACTGGGATGCTGTCTTTAGTCGATAGATCGTCTCTATGAGACAGCCTGTCATTTAAAGGCATAATACTAACTATAAAAGTGCGCTGTACGCGAGTATATCTTTTAAAAGATTCCATATCATGTTCATACCTAAAAAGGACCACGAAAACTCTCATCTTTGCCAGTTTCGTACGGGATAAAATAGAATTTAGAGACAAATGAAAGACCTGAAATGGATATGCCTCTCTGGCTGCTATTCCTAAGTAGTCCTTACATTCACGCTCGTTAAAAAAAGTTTTCTCTTTAGAAATAAGCCTCAATTTGCACAAACTCTTCACACATGTGTTTATAATAACTCTTGTTTCCCATTTACTAGAGGAAATTTGCTCAGGACGTACAGCAATATTTGACTGTCATTTGAAATATAACGTTGATGGAAGATGGAATAATTTAATTACATTTTAGGCCTGTCGAACAGCCATTGTACTAAAATATGTTTCACTAATCCTCAGAGCAAAATGAATAGAAGGTTTTATTAACGTTACATTTAAATTGCCTGACAAAGTCTTATATGGCATATCTGAGCCTACTACGGAGCGAAGTGGCGCAACGGTAACACACTGGACTTGCGTTCGAGAGGATCAGGGTTCGATCCCCGCCATCGGCCATCCCTGATTTCGGTTTTCCATGGTTTTCCGGAATAACTCCAGGCGAATGCTGGGGTTGTTTCTTAACAAAGGCTGACTCCTCTCTCAGCTCCTGTCGTTGTACCAAGTTGTGTATAACCGTCTATAATGACCTCGCTGTTCACGAGACGTAAAGACCACTTACCTCACCTCAACCTACTAAACAAGTATTAATAAACACTAAAGGTCAGTGGCGCAGCGAGGAGGGAGGGGTGTTTGGGTGTTAACCCCCCTCCCCAGAGTCTATCGGAGATAAAAGTCAGAAAAAATCTACAATGAACAGGCGGTCTGTTTTAAGTTTATTTTAAATGAAAATGTTTTTAAAAAATTTGTCTTTTGAAATTTGTGAAGATGTCAATTATATTCTGTACCTATTGTAAGTTTCGTGTTCTTAATTTTCTGAATTACAATGGCTGCTGGAAATAGACAGCAATAAAACAGTTAGTTTATGTGTTGTAATGTAGTTAAATTTTTGTTATTCGTTCCGAATGTGATAAATTGTAATAAAGTAAATAAACAAAAATTATATGTATAGGCTATATATATATATATTTTTTTGCTAGACAGCAAACACACACCCCTCCCCCCTCAAAACCAAATCTTAGCTGCGCCACTGGTTATAACACAATACATTCCCGACTAGCCAAATAGCACAAGAAGATTTTGATCAGAGGTGAACACTGAGGCCTTATATCGTTTTTGAGAATTTGTCTCGTAAGTTATACCTACCGGCTCTAATTGAAAACTGTGTTATAACACGTTAGTTTACGTGGTACCAGAATAACGGGTGTTTTTGTAAACAGTTCATTTGTATAACGCACTCAAAAAACTTCCCTGCCAGTGGGTTAGGTTCATGCTGCCCTATTTCTACTGGTTTTGCGATAATTATTTTGTTTCTTAAACGAGAGTAGATATCACAAATATGCTTGGCAGTTTTGCTTTAAAATGGTTTTTGCCCATGTCATGACAATACATTGTATTGCTGAGACTGAAAGTTAATTAACAAAAATTGCGTTTACTGAAACAATAGTACAATATTGCCTTGGAACAAATTCGCCAAACTTGGGGAAGACAATTTCAGACAAAAATTGTTGAACATGTTTTCGGTATCTGCTTTCGTTTATTCTTAAAATAAATAATAATTGCGAAGACAGTAGAAACAAGGGGAAATGGCATTGAGTACGGATACATTATCTCATAGACAACATATTCATACAACTTGACATATTATCCTTAATTCTCTATGTTTCGGACTTGTTAATTGTTTGTAAATTGTATATAATGTATAAAGAAGAGAGACATAATTTGAATTTCCCGCTTCTGAGATGCTGGGAGTGACAATATTGTTTGTGGGAGTTGGCAGCCTTGTCGCTGCTACGACTTTGGTTGGCGTCCCTTGTCCAGCCAACAAAAGACAATCTAACAACCAACATGGCGGTGAGTGGTCGTGCTGGTGTACTCGCTCGTTCGTTTTTTTTTTTGTATCCAACTGTAAATGTTACATCCTAAATTTATTTCAGTCCACTCGTTAATTATGTAACACTCTACCCAATATCTTACTTTATTCTGTTCATAAACGTAGACTGAGAGTTATAACAGAATTCTGTAGCAAAACGTCTGTGTTCTGTTCACACTATCATTGTTTACTTCTATGTTTCGGTACATCGAGGAGAAAAATGCATTTGTGATGTTGGTTGTTATATTCCATAAAGTACAACAGTAAAATTGCCGAAAACTATTTCATGATGAGACCTACACGTAGTTGCCAAATATGTGAAACTGTTTTGTGTTACTTAGGTTTTGAAACATCCGACGGTCGTGTGTTCGGTAGAAACCAAGAATTGTATGTATATTCAGAGCATGTTGGCAACCCTATTTGTGCAAGTAGCATGCACAGTGACTGAAAATGTGCATTTTGCATGCGCGTGTAAATACACTATTATGAAAAATAGAACGGGCTCTATCTACGAAATTGAATACGGAATTCTGTCTGGAACCAGCGTAGAAGCGGTACACACTGTCTCAGTGCTACTTGTAATGAATTAGGTACGGAATTCGGTGCAGAATTATGCATCGTGTGAACTGGACTTTAGACTTGAATATTTGGGATACATTAAAGTAGGAAGCTTACCAGCAAGTCTCGACGACCTCAGGTGATGTAAATCACCACATTATACACCATAAAGGACAGCTGTTACCTCCGTGTTGTCTCTCGCAACATTGCTGGGCTAGTATATTGTAGTTAGTAGTTATGATGTTTTGGAGCGCACGATGTACAAGGCACGACATGGACCAGACGAGACTAAGGTTAATTATACTACAAGTTAGAAATAAAATGTGTTTTCTTATTTGAGAGTTTGGCACAGGGAATATTTCTGCCGCTAGTTTCATTGTTATCGGCATGGGGCCAGAAAAATACGAAACGTTAGTGGGGCCGCGGTGGCCGAATGGTCAAACCATTCGCCTCCCACCAAGGCGATCCGGGTTCGATTACCGGCGGGGTTGGTCCCCGGATTTTCGCATGTGGGAATCGTGCCGGACTATGCCGTTAGTCGGCGGGCCTTCTCGGGGATCTCCTGCTTCCCCCGCCCTTTCATTCCGGCGCAGAAGACCTCGATGTTAAGCGCTGACCAAAATCTCTCACTCACTCACGAAACGGTAGTAAAATTATATTTAAATAAGCTTGGATATGACAGAAGTCATTTAACTTAATTTTAAAGCGAAAGTAATCTAATTTCGCGTTTTAAATTATCAAATGTATGCAACTTAAATTTCAGGAAGGCTCTTTGGTTGGTCAGTCTGTACACATTACAGATACCAGCGCTCAAGCGGCAGACATTTTCTCTGTGACAAACTTTTAAAATTGGTCATTCTAACCTGTAGTAGAATTAACCTTAACGAGACAAAATATCGGATGGCATTAGCAACTTCTTTTTAATTCAAATTTATAAATATGGTCTTATAAATTCAGTACAGTAACTGGCTAGACCATAATGATATTACATTTGCTAATTATGTATTATTTCAGTGTCAGTCGGTTTTCGTTGTCCGTGATTTTCAATTCGTTACATTACTGTGAATTTATGCGAAAACAATGGCATATAAAATGTTTTAACGCAAGAAAAATGTAGTCGCATATTGAGTATACAAAACAAACGCTATATTTTACATGTATTAAGTAATTATATTTTTTGTGAGTGGCATTAACTTCGATGGACGTGTATTAATTGGCACATTGAATACATATTTTTGCTTAAACAACAGCTATCTCAGTTTTTGATTATGATAAAGTCTGTCGCGGCGAATCCTTCATCATAACTCTCTCACTCCCGCTCTCTCTCTGTGTGTGTATGCGTTATTCATTGTTTAATGGATGCAGAGAGAGAGAGAGAGAGAGAGAGAGAGAGGAGAGGAGAGAAGAGGGACATCGGTTGTGTATAATTCTACAGGATGTAATACCACAACTTTTTAAGGTTGTCGCTTCAAGTTGTCACGAACCGAACCACTAGTATCGGGCGATAAACTATGTAAACAATTGTGTGAAAATCACAAGGAATTTATTCGTACTTGCACAAATCTTTGTAAAGGTACAAATATTTTCCAAGTATACGTATTTGTTCATAAAGACACAAGGATATGAAAACCTGTGGTCTACCAAGGTATGTCGGAAGTTAATGTAGCTGTTCAAAAACCACAACTTCTGGCTTGCATTTTGTTGGAATACAATATAAGCTATCGTATTACTTACATGCAAAATATAATGAAAGTTAAGTAACTGAGCTATAAATTGACTAAATTAAAAAAAAAAGATGAGACATTAAGCTAAGGTGGTCTAGTGGTAAGGTGCGCTATCATTAATCGCCGGTTACATTAATTATTTACTAAAAAATAACTACACGTAAAAATTATTTGTACAGCAGTTGCTTAAAACGTAGGTTCAATACCACGATCAGAGTAAGTAAGTATTTCAAATAAATTTTTCCCATTTTGCAAATTGTTGCGGATTAAACTTAATTGCTTCTATTAGGATTTGATACGCTTTATAGTTGATTTATAGTTGATCCCGCAGCATTAAGGGTTATGCTGTTATAATGAGATTTCTGTAATTTGAACTAAGACACATTGTTTAGAAAAGTATTAAATATGAAATAATTAATTTGAATAATTCAGTTACATTAACGTTTAAACGCGGAGGAGCTTATGCTATACTTACACCACAGCAATCTGAATAGTCCAGCTAACGCATAGTTACAGTGTGACATCTCTCACCTTGTAATAACCCGGGGAGGCTGGTTGTGGGCGTGGTCACGATGGTCGAGCACGGCAGGTCAGGACCTCGGACAGCGTCCTGGCGACCTGCTGGTCACGTGGCAGCAGACAGTCCCTTCTCCGCCTATTGTGCCTCGCCATGTGTTATAAACTTCTCCCCGATTATGCGTCTACTGACGGAAGTACGTTGCGGCGTGTTTTAATGTCCTCGAGGCTGAAGACATTCCTCCGACGCCGTGTTTAGTAACCTGCCCCAGATATTCGGCGACCTTCGACACTGCACTTTACGAATATGCTCTGATCTCGTACCAACACAAAATACAAATACAAGGCTATTAAATGAAATTGTTGTTCCTAAATTCATATAAAATAGAAAATAAACAAAATTTTAAACTGGTGTGAAAGATGAATGACATAGTAAACAAATTTAAGTACTTATATAAATTATTTTCAGACACTTATTTAGTTCTATTATGTGAATGTTCGTTAAAACATCAACATTTATTGGCTCTTCGTGGTGATGTGAACACTCTGAAGGACCACATTGTCAAAAAACAATAATTGTAGGCTTACATTTTTTAAATTGTGGCCTCATAAGTTAATTGTGATAAATGTGAAAAATATACATGATTTTATCTGTATACTTCCATCTTTATATGAAGAAATGATAGAAATAATTAAATTTGCTGGAAGAATAAAAATAACGGAGGACTTCAATAGAGTTGACACAGTCCGGGAAAAAGTTATGTGGCGTACGTTATACTTCCAATTTTTTAAACTCTGAGAGTACTGTGCACGATGTTAGAAGCCAGTATTGAAGCATATATTACCTTGTTTACATTTGATATCCTTGTACAACATTTTTTTTTACCTTTACAGGTCAGTGTGATGTTGCAATCACTATTGATACGCATCAATGACGTTGTTCGGTTATCATTTTTGTTTCGAAAATGGAGTTAGAAAATTTACATAGTATTGCCACTTAGCTAGGAAGGTCACTTACGAGCGCCGCCTACCCGCACGTGAGAGGCTCAAAAGTGACGGAGCAGTAAGGTCGACCTTGAAGCGCGTATCAAATGCCACGTCGCCTCAACGAACCAAGCGCTCAACTAGCGTGCAAGGTTCCCGCCGAACGGTTTTTACCATGTGACATTAAGCGGTGACCATATAATTTTATTGGTTGAAAAACTGTAACTAAGTTCAGTGCAGGTCGTAATCTGAGTTTCACATACATCCGGTTCGTACATTTTGAAGTACGGTAGATTGAAAAGGCTGTTTTTAGCCATGTTGGAAGGCTTAGAAACAGTGCTTTTAATGAGTGTGGCATCTTCACAGTGAGGTTCCGACCTTGTCTGAAGTTTGTTTCCTTTTCGTACGTTGGCACATGGGCACACGTGGAGTATTTTCGTAGAAAATTCCTGTTTACGAATACACTTCAACGCATTTGAAGCGTGGGGTAGGCGGCCGCCTTAAGAGGCCAAAATATGTTATTAGTTCACGCACTATTTAAATTTATGATCAAATGAGGCGTATCACTGAAGCAAATCAAATTTTCATCCTAAATCATTATCAAATCCAAGAGTGAAATATTTTGGTCGATACTTATCGTATAGGTCTCTAACGCTGGTGAAGGGTGACATGATGCGAGTATGGAGATGCGCCAAAATGAAGGGTGGGGGAAACGGGATACCCCGAGAAAATCCGCCGACCAGAGACGTCGTCCAGCACGATTACCACATGCAAAAATCCGGGGACCGACCCCGCCGCCGGGAATCGAATTCGGATCGCATTGGTGGGAGGCGAGTATCAAATCGAGGCTCACTTCTTCAGTAGCCGTGCTCGTCGTCGAAAACGTGAAGGTTAAAACATATTGCTGGTAATTTAGTTTTATATAGATTTTTGATGTTTGAAAATACGTATTGTTTAATGTTTCGAGAAATACGCATCTTCAATAAAGCTTGGAGAAGTAGTAACTTTTCGTCTTCGGTGTACCATATAGGACATTCTTTGAAACATTTGCATTTTGTGTGTTTAACGGTGAATTATTAATATATGTCACCGATTATGAAAAAAAAAAAAGTTTCTTCGTTTCAGTTATGCTATTCACAAAATAACACTTTAAACATTACAGTTTGCTTGAACCGTAGATATAAAACAAGCATGCATTTTCGACTCCCAACAAAATCCAGGCAAGTTTTTTTTTTTTTTTTTTTTTTGCGAGGGAATTATCAGTGGACGTAGAATAATTGTTGGTTTTCTTAATATCTTAGCGATGCGAGTTTTTTTATTCGGATACCCAGTGCCATACTACTGGAAGACTGTTTTCCTGCATCCATAAAGAATTAAGGCCTGTCAAAAACTAGTACACGAAAGCACTTAAAAGTTTATTTTACTTTTTGCTGTAAAAATTACTTAACTTTGAGAAGAAAGTCACTTGGCATGATATCCAAACATTTCTTACTATGCTATTTTTAATGTCTTTGCTTTCTGCTACAACTTGATTACTGGTAAAACATGTAGTAGCGTGTTTACTCGAACATATTAGCAGGGTTTCGACGGTCCTAAAACACATCAGTTAATAGAAACAATTTGAAATAAACTGTTTTTTCCCTTTGCTTGTGACCTTTTAAAATTTTCAAGCACAGTTTCGTCATGCATACAAACATCGTTACACTACACTGACATAATGCAGCTCTAGATTCTTCACGAAATGTATAGAAGCTGTGACTCAAGTGATTTCAATGGTGGTATTTGCTTTTGCAGTCGAAGCTTGAACGCGTTATATTACAAGTGGGTTACTTCACAACGAAATAAATTTGTAACATGAGGAAAATGGTAAATGAATATGAATTAAAAAAACAATTGAAACAGAGCTGAACCTGCTGATGGTCTCAGTTACTTTATGTAATGTTTTCAGGTTACCTCTCAGATGTTACGTTTAATACTGCTACGAAGCGAAAATGGTTGTATAAAAATATGAAATTAAGCTGATTTTAGCAATCGACGGATAAAGCCGCATCTCCTCTCCCATTAGTGTTTACTGGATTCAACTACCTTTAAAATTCAAATAAAAAATAACAGTAAGCCAATTTATAACAGGCAGGTAATAGCCTACTCAATGTTCGAACAGTTTGATGCTGTTGCTTGTACATTGGAATCCACAATGGAAGGGAAATGTTTTATTTTTCTTACGAACGCCGCAGGATTTGTCATAAACACGTGTTTCCATGAACCGGGCGTTCGGAAACTGAGGAAGGTTCATGACGTTACGACAATGTGGAGTGAGCCTACTTCTAGAAATGCAACGCCTCTACGCGCGTGCTTGCTACGTAGTCGTTAGGCGTTGTACTCTACAACACTGAGCGCATTTAAGTGTTAAAATACTTTACATCGTAACAAAAACACAAACGTCTGTTCACAACCAGTTGTAAAAACAACGAAAAGCGTACTTCTTCGCCGCAAGGCAATTAAAACGAAATGTTCTAACACTAAATATCGTCACCAGAACAAACCTAAAAATTACAAAAATGTGTCTCACAACGAAAACATTGTATCTGGAGAGTTATATTATGATGATATTGATGATCATTCAAACCAACATCTGTATAGTCATGTTTCGCAACATTTTCGCTTTCCTTCACCCACAGCTGAAATTTATCATATTAGGCTAATCAAACTCCGACCGTACATATCGTTACGTGTACAACAACTGTTACCACATCTGTACTTACATCTTCTGTTGTCTGTTCTTCTCTTTCGTCATCAGTTGTCGATCAAGTTCATGAAGGAATGACTGCACCTATATATGGAATATTACCCCTGCAAGTTCAAGCGATAGCTGCAGGACAAAAAGCTGCTTTAGACATATGCAGCCTGCCTCTGTCTACATTTTCAATTCCAGCTGGACAAAAAAAATTTAGCATTCTCAAAAACCTACAAACGATAATACACATAAAATGACGTATGTGTACAGAAATACTGTACTGCATTTATTGTTTGTTAAGGGGGGGGGGGGGCAGTACACATTCTCTCAGGGCCGATATTATAAACCTCTTTCGAATGACAACCAACTACTATCCCCATAGAGAAAGCATCGATGAGCAGTTGGTTGTCATTCGAAAGAGGTCTATAGATACGGCTCTTAGACTTCTTTATTTCCCGTCGTAGTTTCCATACAGGAAGGTTAACCCCCCCCCCCACATGTATATTTTATTAAGATGTATGATACTGTTTCACCATCACTACAGTTCTTAATTTTTACCATATAACTTCCGGAGAAAACGTGTCTTTTTTACCTGCGGGTGAATTTCATAAATAGTAGTCGATGAACGCTAGCTATGGGCAGCATGCCGATGCCTGAAACATAGTAACAACTGTTAAGGATCGGTCAAAAACAAAAGATTCATCCAAAGTAAGGGGTACTACCCCCCACATCATCAGAGATTAGCTACAGATGGAGTATGGCGTTTGTTCTTTAGCGAAGGAAGTGAGGTCAAGACGGAAGGTGGAGGATACGATCTACGTAAAACAAGGCTGCGGGTTGTCCAACCATAACCTCATTTATCAATATATTTACATCACGGCCGTAGAAGAACGGATATGGACACTCACCTGGAAACTTGACCTCCTTGTTGTTTGGCTGCAGTTCACCAAGTTACCGATAATGCTATACATTTTTGGCGCTGTAATCCGGGCGGTCGAGCTCAAACTCCGCCCACTTCCTTCCCACTAAGATAAACAATTTATCATAACGTATTTTTTTATCAATTTATGAAATACTTCCTTCGCTCACAATTTTAAATCGTGGCTCCAGAAACCTCTACTTACTTTATAATGTTAACAATGGAAAAAAGTGGGCGGAGTTAAGAGTCCGACTGCCCGGATTTCAGCGCCAAGAACATTCTCGGTAACTTGACGAACTACAGCCAAACAACAAGGGGGTCAAGCAAAATACATTGTTAGATAGGCGAGTGTCCAGACCTGTACTTCTACGACCGTGATTTACATCTATTAAGAGACTAAACTCCGCCATATTGTTGTGTGGTCATTTTGACCTCAGTAGGCTGCAAATGCTCCATATTTATTTTCTCTTCTGCGTTCCGCCTTTAAACAATTCACTGTGTGTTTGGGTATAGGTTTATAAAAACTTCATGTTGTAATTTAAAGTTAGCGCGAAATTTTTGTAGTTCTTTATATGTGTGCTTGTGTGAGGTATAAAAACGAAATGGGCGAGGGGGGTGGATAAGTAGCTCCCTACTTTGTGAAAGGATCAGAAACAACTTGTTTTGTTTTCAGAGTGATTCTCGGCGGACTTGTCGCTTGATCGCTTGCCGCCCGTAAGAGAGGATTATCTCTTCGACTGGAAACATCTCCTTTCTTTGTCTTGGCTTGCATCCCGCGCCTCACCCCACCAACCTTCACCCAACCTCTCTTAGGCTGGGACCACACTTTCCTTTTTTGAGGGATCGGTTTGCCCGACCCCTCTCAGCGGGCGAGTCATGTACCCTAGCTTTAAATGGGGGCGACCACACTTTCCCTGGAAACAGGTTCTGAAGGGAAAAGACAGGTCAGTGCGTCCGGCGGTCCGTGGGAAGGGATGAAGGGATGGGAGACAACAATACACGCATTC
>PNEQ01055350.1:0-16919 GCA_003012365.1 Medauroidea extradentata
TCTTAATATGACATGTAATACTGACCTGTGTAGGGCCTACTGTATTTTCTTATACTCGACACAGATTCTGCCAAGTAGCCTTGGAAACACATTTCTTAATATGACATGTAATACTGACCTGTGTAGGGCCTACTGTATTTTCTTATACTCGACACAGATTCTGCCAAGTAGCCTTGGAAACACATTTCTTAATATGACACGTAATACTAATTTGAGTACTGTATTTTCTTACACTGGATACAGATTATGCATTTTCCATCTGACATAACTAAATACCTCTTCTCCATTGCCTTAAAATCTCCAATTTTAATTGGTATCATACTTGCTTTACGACAGAACAACTATGCACTCATGTCATGTACTGATGGCTATACTACAGTACTTTCTAGTGTATAAATATTAACACTGTTTCTCTAAAGACAAACAAAATACAGATGTTCAATTCCACAGAAAACAACCAAGACACCTGGTTCTTTTCTGTGAAAACAAACATTGCACATACTTTCAATTCTCCAGGAAAGAACCAAGCCAGCTTGTTCCTTTCTGCTGATAAAGCAACATGTTATATAAGTATATTTTTGCCCTTTTTTTAGTAATTTTTGTGCACTCAGTAAGATCCCTAATTAGGGATATGAAGTACAAGGCAGCAGAATCAAGGATGTGATTGGTTCTTTTCCGCAGAACATGAAGTAGTAGACCCTGGATTGATCACTCTACAGTATAAACTGCACTTCTCAAATGTTGAGTGTTGGTAACTATCTGCATAATGTAGTCCAATTATAAGACACACCACAAACTATGATTAACCAAAACAATAAGAAAAAGTCCACTACCAAAATTGATACAAAAAGAGAGCATGAGCAATTTGACACAAAAAAATGTATTGCAAAATATCTCATTATAAAAATACTTTGAACATAAAAATGTCAATGAAAATTTTAAGTTCAAAGTTACTAAAAAAAAAGTACAAGGTGTAAGGAAAAGAAAACTACATGTAATGAGCTGCTACACCTTTCAATGTAGGATAACTTCATGGAATAATGCCAGGGCGGGCAATAACGCCATTTCAAATTGTTCACGTAGTTCCCAGCAAGCCGTTAGATGTAGTGGTATGTATCTTTCCTGAAACGAAGTTCACAAGCCCATCGCCATTGTCCATGATTGTCATCCACTTCCGGCCAGCAGTTTCGTATCAGTGACTTCGGGAGTGTTTTGTTGAGTGCGTGTGGAAGGTTATAAACCACCTTACATTTTCAGATCCATTTCAGCAACATTCACAGTGCATGTGTTGTATGGCAGCGTATTCAGTATTTAAAGAGGTGTATTTGTGTGTCATAAAACTTTTTTTTGTAACATGTTGAAATATTCAGTTGAGGCTGGAAGAAAAAAGTGCAGTTTCTGGTAATATCGCCACGTGCATGTCGGGCAATAACGCCACATGCATGGTGGGTAATAACGCCACACGTATGGTGGGTAATAACACCATGTTTAATTTTTATCCTAGCGAGTCGGCAAATCTATACGTTTTATTTCTGTTACAAGGGTAAAAACCAATTGTATTTAGGGCCTACTGTTGGGAGTATTTTCTGCTAGTATTTTGTAACGTCATCTTTGGTGTTCTCTAAAGTAAAATAACTAATCAATTAATTTCGAATGAAACACAGTACAACGTTGTGAATCTCCAACACACCAGAGTATCTGTAATTGATTAATGTTGAATTTGTTACTGTGCAACCTGTCAATTTACAAAGACAGTAACAATTTTTTTCTCCGTACTACAGATGCAAATATTGCAGCAATGGGGAAAACGTGCCAAAAAAATCAGGGCGAAATGGGAAACAGAAGATCTACAGAATGCAATAAATAAAGTAAAATCAGGTTTATCTATAGCCGCAGCTTCAAGGCAATATAAAATCCCCAGAAGAACTCTTGGGGATTGGTTGAAAAGAGCGGACAGAACACCAAAACGGAAACTTGGACGTAATGCGGTCTTAAGTGCTGACTTGGAGAAGAAGAATTAAAATTAAGGGTGATTAGGTTGCAATAAGTTGGTTTTGGATCAACTAGAAATCAGATTTGCTCGTATGCTTTTCAGATATGTGATGAGAGAGGAATTTCCCATCCTTTTTCTAACAAAAAGGCTGGAAAAGACTGGTTTTATGACATGAGAAGAAATGATGATATTGTGCTAAGAAAGGCTGAGAATCTTAGCTATGGTAGGGTAATGAGGTTTACTACGGAAATTGTTAGCGCACATTTTGAACTGTTAGGTAACACACTAGAGAAAATGAATCTTACAGTCAGCCCCACCTTATTTACAATGTAGATGAGAGTGGGTTACAGTTGACCTACAACTGCAAGCAGCTAGTTCTAGCAAAAAAAGGTTGTAAACTTGTGCCTGCAGCAACTCATGGAGAAAAGGGGGAAACCGTAACCGTTGTAGCATGCACAAATGCTACTGGCACAAACTGGATTCCACCTATGATACTTCCCAAAGGAAAGTATTAAAAAATCGAATTCGGTGATGACCTTCCAAATGGGAGCGTTTTTGCCATGACTTCTAAAGAGTATATTACCAAAGAGGAATTTTGTAACTTCTTGCAACACTTTAATTCGCACCAAATACCGGGAAATGCTTCGCTCATTTTTGATGGCCACCGCAGATATTTAGATACAAGTGTGTTAGATGTTGCTGAAAGCTTGTGGATACAACTATTCTGTTTGCCTGCACATTGCAGTCACGAGTTACAACCCCTAGATAAGGGTTTCTTTAAGTTGTTGAAAGTTTATTGGAACTTGGCAGTGGACAGTTTTCGGAGGAAAAATCCAGGAAGACCACTAGGGAAACTATAATTTGGAAAACTATTTACTGAATCTTGGACTCAAGCAACTACCCCCAGGAAGAATGCAATGGCTGGATTTAGAGATACGGGAATATTTCCATTCAATCCACAAGTAATTCCAGAGACAGCTTATGCTCCCAGTGACGTCTCAGATCGCGCACAACTACAAGCTGGGCCTACAAATCCTTCTGCAATTTCTGGCACTTTGGAGACAGCCACATCATCAGCAACACCTACAGCACCGCCAGCGAGCAACAACACTCCAACTACATCAACATCATCAGTGACTGTACATGAACGGATTCCCACACCTAAAATTATCCGAAACATCCAGAAAACCCGCCGTTCCTTAAATGTTAAAGCTACTCTGGTGACTCGCCAGTTGTTTTCCAGAAGAGTTCAAGGGAATCCTGGCCAGCAGTCTGCTGTGACAGTGCCTAAAACTACAAAAAACTTGAAAGAAGAAGGATGACATGCACTGTGGGGACTGTGGCCGAAACTACTACGACAAATCAATGAACGGGTCATGGATCCAGTGCGTGGAGTGCAAAGTGTGGAATCATGAAACATGCGACGAGGGAAACATTCCAAAATGTGGTTTATGTACCTTGTGTGGTGATGGGTGTGCTCTGCTTTCTGACAGCAGCAGTGACTAAAATGCTATAACACCTAATAAAGCCTATGAAGGTAAACATTTCGTGTTTAGGAGTTACATGGGTAATTAATTTTGTATTTTCCTAATTGGCCTAAGAAATTCTTTTAGTTCATTCCATTTTGTCTGTTTATGTTTCTTAAAATTGTATAACATTACTTCTTTAGTACATACCTTAACTTTGTCAAAGTATCACTACAGCATTTCGTTTTGTCTATAGGCTGAACTACGCAGACTTTTTGATCTGTTCAAAAATTGTCTAAAATTATTTGGATAATTTTTAATGTTGGTGTAAATATATGTATTATTTATAGTACATATTATTGTTTTTATTATTGAATCATGGCCATTAACATTTGCTGCTGAATATTAATGTGGTAAAATATTTAAATGTGTGATGAGAGTTTTCTTGTTTTTAAAAATAACCTAATTATTTGAAGGTTTTTTTGTAAATATGAAAGTGAACATGCAATAATGCAATATCTGATTCAGTTTTACGTATTTTGTGTAAAACTTTCAGAAGACATTTTTCTGTGATCTTTAAGTAAATTTTATTCATTTACGTTTGTCAACTTTAATGTTTTCTAAGTTTTCTAAGTGTTTTCGATGATATTTTTTATTATATTGTGTCCACACATAGCAATTGATCTGTAATCATTTCTAAGAATTATGGAATGGGTTGTAGACTGTAAATATTTAACTTTTGATATTTTTTTATTAAAATATATTAGGTATTGCATTATTTCTCGGCGCATATGGTAATAACGCCATTTCACAATGCCATAAACAAACATAAACAATTTTTTTAAAATTTGTTTGTTTTTTCAAAACTGTACATGCATTATGTTCTCAAATGATACAAGTATCTTCTCAAAACAGATTCAAATACATATTGTTAAATTTGTAGAATTTATTGCAAAAATGGTAAATTACTGGATATATTCCACGAAGTTACCCTATAACTTAATTCCAGGAAAATTAGAAAAAACTACTTAGGTGTTAAAATAATTTTGATTACATTTTTGTTTCTTAATTGCAATTTTGAAAAGTTATGTATATAGTAATAAAATACTGAACCTTTGGAATGAACTTTAAAAGTAGGACTTGTCTTGATTTTCTGCTGCACTAACACACAGAAATAAGTTTCTCCACACTCAAGACTTCCTCTCTCCACTCCCTTGTTTATGGTAGTATTGCAACATTCATTACAATAAAACATTTTTAAATTTTTTTTGCAGCAACAGAAACTTTTATTAAAGTGGCCACCTGCACAAGCCACTGTGAAGTGCGCAAGGCTTCAGCTGACACAGAAAAATACTGTACACGAGTGATGTCTGCTTTAAATAGCATTCAAAGAATGTTAAACACATGTATGCCACTTCAAGGTCCTCCATTATTATTCAAAACTTATTTTCTTGTGGCAAAATATGGTGAAAATTGGGGTTTTTCAGTCCTTTATAGTTTATAGGCTTGATTATCTTGGTTCAGAATATTTAAAAAGGTACAGGCAAGTATCTCAAATATTGTCATAAAAATAATAGGGACACCACTGAATGTGACATAGCGATATGATATCGATGAGAATATGGCATGCCAAATCATTGACTTGCGGCTAGAGGCTAGGGTGAAGAATGATACACAAACTGCATTGCCTTTAACTTTCCACACTTCGTAGACATGAATGTGAAAAATGTCAACCCATGTGGCCTCATTAAAATGCGTCTGTACTTAAGTTTTAAAAACATAAGTTACATAACTGCACATTCCTTCAGTTACAGCAAGGGTGACAAACTTCCATTTAAATTACCTATGGTAAACTTTATTCTAGGCAGAGCACATTTGGCTATGAAGAGCAAAATAGAATCCAAGTCATCCATTATTAGTCATTCTCAAATTTTTTTTATTACAATAACTACAATTGAAAATATGAAATACAAAATGCTACGAAATGTACTGATGAAGTACAATGTTACTATGTATTTTAAAACATTATACCAATCTGATGTGCACTACAGCATGGTATGTAATTTATAGAAAAAGGATTTGCCATTAGTGAGAGACGAGATTTATGTTAACATAAAAAATGTCACAACCTTGAGTTCGCATTACAGCACAAACTTTTGGAAATAAATAGATTATACGTATTTAAAAAATTAAGCTGTCAATTAAGCATGCGAGACAGGGCGGATCAAGCTCCGGATCCTGGAGGGAGCCATGCCTTAAAACATAGCTATGCCCACGCCCCAAGTCAAAAACGGGTCTGGAAGTTCTCCCCCGGAAATGTTTGTGCTTTAGGGTGCTAAATGATGCAATTTAAGGTGTTTCTAAACTTTAAAAAAAAAAAAAAAAAAAAAAAAAATGTATAGTAAATTGCAAAATTTTTAAGGATAATTTGTGCTTTAAAAGTGAAGACTATTGTGCCGATACAAAATAAATTATGTAGATTATATTTTTAAGCTTTTGCTTCCATATTGTTGCAAGAAATGGTTGTGTTATTAATGTTGTGATTTTGTTTTATAAAACTAGTATAAGGTAATCTTTTCAATATTTTACTTCGTACTTATTTGGTTTAATATTTTTTGAGCAGTCTCGGGAGGGGCCATGGTCCCTATGGGGGCATTACTGAACTTGAGTTCATTATTTATTGAAGTGATACTGGCAGTAATAATAAAACATGTAAACATGAACAATCTCATGTAATATAAAAATGTGAGTAAAGACTAGAATGAATACTGCTGGCGTATGTAAACATGTATGCATTTAGCATCTCCCACTCTGCCTTTTGCAGAAACAAAAAATCACACAAAAACTCCACACGGTACACTACCAATTTTTCTTTAAGTTTGAAAGAAAAACTATAGGATTTGAACATATGCACTGCTATAAAGTAAGGTCATAAATTAATCCTGAAACACAACCTATCTTTTATAATTCAATATTTCATCTGTAAGTGAATTTTCTTACAAAATCAACTTAGGCCTTTATGATTTCCTTTACGGTATTTTCATTATTATTGTGTTTATTTTACTTGGTGTAATTTATTGAAATTGTTGTGATATAGTATTTGGTTTACAATCTCCAGGTAAGAAGGTCAGAAAGGTAATGTCTGGTTTTTACCTTTATCGATTTTAAAATTATCCAATTTTTTATTTAATTAATTTTGTTTAGGTTGTTACCTTGTGTTTTTGAAATTTTAATTTACCTAATATAATTTGCAACAGTTTATATATTTCTTAACTATTACTGTACTTTAACTTCAGGCTGGGTGTATTGTTGGCAAGTTTAGTTTGACAACACAGATGTGCCTACCCAGTTCCTGGAATGGCTAAATTTCGATTTCAACAGTATTTTCTCCTTTTGTTTTTCACTGGAGCGCACAACACGGCGGCTCGTCAAGTGCGCAAGAGAGACAGTGATATGTTTTGCGCTGGCAAATCAAAAGACATGTCGTTTAAAATTACAGTATTAAAGTTTATGTTGTAATTTAAAATGTAATTATGTTCGTCAAAGCAATATTTTCAATTGAGGGGTTGTTTAAAGTATAAAGATCGTAATTTTTCATTATATTTAACTTAGCTTTAGTTTAGTAACTTTTTTTTGCTTAGTGTGGTGAGTGGCCGCTAGGGGTGCTAGCAGGGAGAACTAGTGAATATTGGTGTCTGACCGCCATTCTGTTTTCAGTCTTCGGCGACTGCTTAGAGTCGTGGATTTTTGTACTCAATCACGTGTAAGGAATATAAACAGTGTGATGGCTGCAATGAAGAAGACTATCATAAAGGCCGGGGAAGGTAGGAAGCGGGGAATAATGACTTAAAGGACATAGAGCGTCCTTGGAATGTGTTCATTTAAATATTTTTGGGGTTTGTAGTTGTTGTTTTTTCTTTTATTTGTGTTTGGGACTAGCCACTATGGCTGAACACCGGTTCTCCCTGGAGAGTGCTGCCCGCAGTTTTCTTTCAGTTGAATTAAATTTTTAGATAATTTCAGTAATCAGTTTTTGATGAGTTCGCTGTGCAGATCGGCAACAAATGTAATTTGTTTTGAACTTAAACGAATAAACCCCATAAAACATATGCCATAAACACTTGTGAAATTACTGCAACAGGGGCTGACGAGGCATGGTGAAGTTAAGCAATGTGGTATAGACAGGAAGGAAGTGCACCTGACGCGCTACAATCTCTTTCGACACAAATCTGGTTCACTATAATTTTTGACAAGAACAAAAATCAATATTAATCTCTACAGGCACACAAATTAACATTCGTAAATTATCATAGAAAGTATGAAAAGATTTACAAAATGTTAACAAAAAATTCTGAGAAAGTGGCCAGTTGTTGCAAATAATAAAACAAATGTTTGCACAGAAAATAAGCCTTAGTTTGTCGGTACTCATGTATTTGTCTTTCTGTAAAATTCGTGGGAAATAATAAATTAAACAACTGTTTACTGTAGTATATAACTTTTTAATTAACTTTCCATTCAACCATTACATGGAAATATTTAATGGAACAATAACAACTCTAACCATTACTTACACGTGAACTCAATACAGCTGTCTCAAGATCAGTACACATTGCCTGTTACTGACCACACCTAAATATTATGAACTTTCAAACACAGTGACATTTTCATCAGGACTTGAGGGGGCAGTTGACATCAGTTTTCAACGTCTTTATTTATTGTTATATTTGTACCACATATTTTTTTTCTTATTTTAGACATAAATTGTGATAAAATCTTACTCTTAGGAAACTTTTGTATCTCTCATAGTTTTTGCGTGATGAGTCATAAATGTCAAAATTTGCACTTTACTGTTTTAAGTACGTACGCCACTAAAACCAACTGACATACCAAACCAACAAAATTCAGTGTATAACAATGTTGTAGACTATGATTTGACATATATAAAAACAAAAAATAAAATACTTTTGTATTTAATAAAAATTGCTGAATTTTGAAATGAAAATTAAAAAATATCAAAAATTTTTTTAAAAATACAAAAAAATTTTATTTTTGTTTTTATACATGTCAAATCATAGCCTATAACATTGTTATATAGTGTGATTTTTTTTAGTTTCGAATGTCAGTTGGTTTTAGTGGCGTACTTAAAACCGTAAAGTGCAATTTTTGACGTTTACGACTCATTACGCAAGAACTATGAGAAATACAAAAATTTCCTAAGAGGAAGATTTAATCACAATTTACAGTATGTATAAAATAAGAAAAAAATATCTGGTACCAATATGAAAATAAAAAAAAACGTTGAAAACTGAGGTGAACTGTGCCCTTAAGTCCTATCACACAATCAAACTTTTCTTCAATTTACTATCAAATTTTTTGAATGCCATGTTGACATCATAACTGTGGCTATTCAATTCATCTAATATTTTGAATTTTGTCAAAGATTTGTTTAGAGCACATTTTATTGGACCCCATTTTTCAATTATGTACCAGCATATTGTTTGTCTGACAATACTTACGCAGAGTTTAATGTACAAATTAAATTATGTATGTTTAAATAAACACAAACCGTATTTCCTAACAATAAAATAAATTATGTTTTGGTTTAACCAATAATTTTTGAGTCGTCAAGTGGTCCAGTCAATGTTTATTAAATCAAGTTCAATGAATCATTGCAAGGCGTAAAATCTATTCAAGGAATTGAATTCAAGAATGTTTGATTGTGTGAAAGAACCTTTAGCTCACACATGTATATACTAACGAATGTTCCTAAAAATGCTAAACATTTTCTAAGAATGTAAAATAAAGTAACATAAATATGATCCCTCAATAAATTTCATCACACAGAACTAATATTTAAAATACAATAGGAATGCAAACAAATAGGAATGTGTGGAAAAGGCTGCTACACCACTGATTACAAAATGTTCAGACAGAAATGCACTAGTACTTACAAAATAAAACTGTTCTTGTACGTAAAATACATAAGAACACAATAAAACAACAAATTTTCTTGCAACATTTTGCAGGCTGGGCCAGCTTGCTCAGCCAGCGAGGATGTATGTAAGCTTCCCTGCAAGTACACTTCTGTAAACACTTGTACATATCTGTCTGAATTGTAAAGTAGTTAAATTTATTCCCAACACTGAAGTTAACTGCTGCAAATTTCTACACAACAGGATTATATGGAGTTTTGGTAATAATTGTAAAAAGCTTTTCTGTCACTTACAAGCATTTCCATTACTTTTAATTGCACGTAACATCCACACCACAAATTTTTATGTGCTGAAATGTGAAATACATACTGTACATAGTTAGTTAAAGTAGTTAAAAAAAATTATTTAATTGAAAACTCTTATCAATCTCCTACCTATGTGCATTTATTGGTTTTCTTTACCTATTTTGTGTCTTGGCCAAATATCCAAAAATATTCCAATGTAAACATAGCTATTTATCTGCCCTTTAATAGACGTATAAGAAGTGAACTAGGAACTCGTAATTACATATTTTTTTTATGAAAGTTAACAAACAAGGGCACTGTCTACAGTAATTTTTATATTTGTACCAGATATTTTTTTTCTTATTTCAGACATAAATTGTGACTAAATTTTGCTCTTATGAAATTCTTTATCTCTCATAGTTTTTTTGCGCAATGGCTTGCAAATGCCAAAATGTGCATGTTGTTTTATGTATGACACTAAAAAAAAAAAACACAAACCTAACTGAAAAAATTCACAGCGAATAACAATGCTGTATGGGCTACAAGGTCTCCTATATAAAATCACAAAGTAAAATATTTCAGGATTTTTAAAAAATAGTTGAATTTTTTAAATTTTTATTTTAAATTTCAGCATTTTTATTTTAATACAATTTTTTTTCTATACATAGGAGAACTTGAAGCCTGCAACATAATTATTCACTGTGAATGTTTTCAGTTTCGTACCTATGTCAGTAGGTTTTAGTGCCGTACATAAAACCGTAACAGGAACATTTTGACACTTCCGAGCCATTACACAAAACCTACGAAATAAAAAATTACATAAGAGCATAGGTACAGAACTAAAAATAAAAATATGACTATTAAAATTGCAGTAGACCAGAAGTACTGCATTTTCAGGATGTATTCAATTACTAAATCAATGAGTTAAAATCTGTTTGTAAACTCATTTCTATAGTGCAAAATTCATGATAACACAGCTGCGCAAGTACTATCTCTCATTCTCTTTGTCTCTCTATCTCACATACACACACACAAACAAGACTGTCTTCAACATTCACAGGACAATTTCAGCAAGAAGCGTATCAAATACTTCACATAAAATATTACACATGGTTAGCTCTTTGTCTAACATATTTTACAAAACTACAACTACAGTTCTAAACTAACATCCAATTATATCACCAACATAATCAATAAATTACTGCACCTTACTAATTAGAACTGTAAATATATACAAAAAATATTTTTACAAGTTTGCTTCAACAAACATTATGCAACTACAGTAAATCAGTCTCAAAGTACACAAATTAACTCCAATAAAGTTTTAAAAATTAACTATATTTGGTAAAAAAAAAAAAAAAAAACACAATCAATTTTACCTAAACACAATGCAAACAGAAAGAGCAAAACCAAACAACAGCGAAAGAAGATACAGACCACTTTCGGTCAGAAAGTATCCTGCCTTAAGAGAGAGAGAGAGAGTGAAAGCAAGACTTTTTGAAATAACTCATTCCTGTTGGGCCATTGCACGTGCTTGTGCTCGAACTCTCTTCTCATACTCCAGTCTGTTCTGGCTGCAATCACAACATACACAATGTTTAACAATGCATTACAACCCATGCTCACTTCCCAACTACTCAAGCCATCATGGCATACAGCAATCCCTTGCTTAGTGGTCATAGACACCTATTTATGTTGCTTTTTCAAAAATTAATTTCAAATTCTAAAAGGAAGCAGCTATCGTAAAACTGTCGCACAGATTTGTTGAACACTATTTTAACTATGTAGCCTAATTTTCTAAAAGCAAAAACCTTTTATTATTTTAACTAATTACCAACTAACCCCTTCAGACATTTGCCTGAAATATCTTGGGTTGTAAAAAAAGCAGAAAAAATAAATAAAACATTACTAAAAATATTTTAAAATACAATTTTTTCTAACATTTTGAGATTACTATTTTTATTGCCTAAAACATGTATTTATTGTTTAATGTGTTTAAAAATTATGAAAAAAATTTTCACAAACACTGTAAACAAACCTGACATTGAAGGTGATAAAACTACATTACTTGCTTTGAAAAAACTAAACAAAATAGTAAAAACAATTTTCAACAAATCTATTTGAAAAGTCCTATGATATCAGCTTATTTTTAGAACTTAAAAAAATAACATTCATAAAAACAGCAATTGGAACCAGCTGCCTTAAACCATGGAGATGACACTTCAAAAATTTTAAGGTTGGAAAAACAGTGTTAAGTGACTAATTTCTTATCGAACGCAAGAGGTTAGGTTAAGACTATTAACTGAATAAGCAGTATGAAAACCACTTGACAATAATATTAGCACGATGACAGCTATGTCACTGTTGTATAACTATTAGTTCATCTGTTTTAAATATTTATATTTGTTCTTATATAAAAATACATCAATTTAAAAACATATTGATGCCAGTACGATGGTTACACACACTGGCACAGAAATGGGGGCACAGGTATATATTGTAGACCCTCTTTTGGAGGAAATAGTACAAAACAGCATTTGCACCCACTTAAATTTATGTTACTGACAACAACTTGCAACTCGAAAAGAACTTTTACAGGTAATTATTATTAATTCTAATGTTATCATCTCTACGTCTGCTCTACGTCCCCAAACTTACTTTGTATAACCGTGTAACTACTGCGAAGATTTATGCACACCATGGAAAAAAGAAGAAGTTGAAGATACAACTTCAAATTTTGATCATAACCTGCATACTGAGGAATTATTTTCTGTTATTTCAGCAAGTTCTAACATTACACACGTGTATGCATTGTTCAATAGAAAATGGTGAATAGGCAGATATATTTATTTGGTTCTAGTACATTTACGATGTGTTCATATCAGGTTTATTTTTAAGAAAAAATTCACTGAAAGTTAAGGACACATATCAGCAACCTCTTTTTTTAAGTCGCAGCTAGTTATGAGCTTATAATTTGCTGCAGTGAGTTACAAAACAATAAATTTTTTTTTACGAAACTATTCTACATGTATCCAGTTTTGGCTGTACATGAAAAGGTATAAAATAAATACACAAACAAATAAATAAAAGATAATGTCACTTGACACCATGATGCAAATTAGTAGCACTGTTCCAAAGTCCTAAACAGATGAACAGCGAAAATTACATCTACAGTAAAAATTATATCCACAAGCACCTAATATACATTGCAGTAATAAAAATGGGTTATTCATCTGATTTCTAAATACGTACATGTCTTCCACACTATATTGTCGCAGTAACAATGAGCGAAGCATAACAATCATGAATATGAACTGACAGTAGCTGTAGTCAGAAGAATTAACATTTTGATTCCAAGAATCTTTAAATAATACAGTCTGATTTCTACATAAACAGCTTTCAGTAATGTCCACCAAAGTTCTTAAAAAATACCACGACTTAGAAGAGCTGTGCTTAAATTTAAAAACATCTAAATAAGTAGTCAACAACAAAAACCTCCAAGTGTTTTTAATAATGGTGAAATAAATCTAAATATTGTTTTTCAAATACACAGACATGGAAAGAAAAATGTTGGGCAGTATTTGACAACACTACAGACTCCACTACAGAAACATATTTTCAATTTAGATTTGGTTGCCAGGTATAAATAACCAGCTGACCAACAAAATATTTCAGCACAATATCCACATGAGAAAATTAAACACGGAGCAAAGCGGTCCTCCAGTACCTACCTGTTTTGTTTGTTTTTGTTTTGTTGTCGATAGTGTATATGTGATTTTGTTTTCTTAGTTAGTTTTTCACCTTACATAATATGTGATTTGTATCTGTAAGAAAGCTAGCACGTACAATTGAATGTTATTTTTAAAAAAATTATATTTATAGGCGTTAACTGAATTTCATCATTATAATTTATTATTCAGGTGCCAGAGTTTGTTGTGCCAAAAGTTTCAGTTTTTGTATGTACTTTAGCTTCATGGAAAGTAATTTAAATGAATAACTCTATGTATCAAAACAGTCGTAGAATTCTTTTAAGCAAAGGCAAATAATGCAATTGCCAGATAACTAAGGTTTTCCTTTCCAAGAAATGATAAAAATAGACTCTTGTGTTCTATTGTTGGAAAGCTGGCTGGCTATGAGGGAAACCAGTATTAAAAGACAGAGAAAGAGCACATAATCTGATCTGTCAAAGTGGTTCAATCAGCAGGAGGCATCTTTGAATTTTGAAATTTAATGTATTCTTGATGTACCAGGTGTTTAGTTCTAATATGTGAGAATTTATGTTGGCCACAAACTAAATTTTATTTGTCCTGTAGGCATTTAATGTTATTATTTTGTTTAAAATATTCTGTCAATAATTTATAAATCTAGTTTAGTTAGTTTATTTAAAGGTTGCTAGAGCTCACTGCACGAGATGAGTAGGAAGAGTTTGTCTAATGGTGACTTGCTGCTGAATTTGTGGACTGAAATGACCATGTGGTGGCATGAGTAACATCCAATGAGGGCATTTTAGTTCAAGGTGGGGATGTTTGAGAGTACAGATTGGATACAATTGTAAGATAAATGTAGTCTTTCCACAACAGTTTTTGTTTGGTTGTCTCATGTGTTTATTTCATTTTGTTCTTGATTTCTTAAATCACGCTACATCACCATTTCAACAGTATAACCAAACAAAAACTTCATTTGTGCTACCCTATATAACTACTGTAAAAGTTCACCATGCACTAAATTGAGTCTTGCAAAGTACGTAACATAATGTCATTTATGGCATGAAACAACGGTTTAACCAATTGAACCCACAACTGAAGCGCCTCTAGGAGAAGAAGAGCTAGCTGAGTATAGCCTTAATATATTGGTCTGAAAACATTGTGGCTGCCTCACAATGGATAGCCAGATAGCAAACTGTTTGCTTTTAACTTTAAAACACTGCCTAACTCCATACAATCACAAATTACACCTTTAAGACAATTATGATTTTTGTCAGTTACATATTCAGTGTTTAGGTTTCAAAACTGTTTAGACAGCATCATTTGCACTTCTAAATCAAAATGGGTGGCCAAACCCCTCATTCTAGTTCCGGCACAGGTTAATGAACAATTATGTTATGACAAACCTCTCCCCCTACCTAAAAAAATTGACTTCCATATTGGCTTATACTCCCCATTTTAAATTTGTTCCAGCGTCACTTTTTACACAACACAATATTTCGACAAAAGCACAAGCCTGAATACGCTTATTTATTATTTCTTCTATTGTAGTTATTTCTTCTATTGTAGTTTTAATGAACCTATTTGCATTTCAGCTACGATAGCTTGTTCATTTTCCTAAGACTAGGGTTGTTGTTGGGTGGTAAATTTATTGTGTTGCTATGTGCACGAGAAGTTTTGTTTTGTTAGATTGCATGTACTGCTGCTTGTTTATTTTCTGTATTATCTTGTTACCCTGATTGGGTGTATTAAAATGGGCAGCATGCAGTTAGTTGAGTATCGTGATGTCGTGGGTTAACTACTGCGTTTTTATTTCTCGCTATCCCAACAAAGGTTATGGGCCCAGTACAGTTTAGGCCACAGTTAGCAAGACTCGTGCGTTTGGAGTTACGATTGCTGTTGCCATTTGACGTGAGCGGGCGGCATGGCGACGTCAACGTTGTCACTCGTAGAGAAACTCAAGGGACGCGAAAACTACGTGTCGTGGAAGTTCCAAGTTAAAGCTCTTCTAATGTTAGAGGATCAGTGGGACGTCGTGCAAGGCGTAGTAAAACCGGACGACGCGAAAGAAAAGGATCGCAAAGCGCGTTCGAAGATTTTGTTGCTACTTGAGGCCGACCTGATACATCATGTTGAGAAATGTAAAACGTCTAGGGACACATGGGAAACCATTCAAAAACTTTTCGAAGATAATGGCGTCACGAGAAGAGTAGGTTTATCACTGCAATTAATTTTGACGCATTTGGTTAAGTGCACTTCTGTTGAGGAGTATGTGAACAAAATAATGTGAACCGCACAACGCCTTAGAGACATCAATTTTGATGTGAGTGATGAGTGGATAGGAACATTATTGCTAGCTGGTCTTCCTGAAGACTACAGGCCGATGATTATGGGGTTAGAAAGTTCCGGAATACCCATTACCGCGGATGCGATAAAAGTCAAATTGTTGCAAGACGTAAAATTGGCAACTGTGAATGATACTCAAGACTCGGTGCTTTACATGCAGAGGCAAGGTAAGAAAGGTATAAAGAAGCAACTACGGTGCTACAACTGTGATAGGCCGGGCCATTTTGCTGCAAATTGCAAGACACAAGGTAAGAAGAGCAACAAAGTAGATAATAGAAAACCAAAAAATGCTTTCTTTTCTTGCATGGCTACTAGCGATGATGGTAAAATGGAGCATGATTGTGCATGGTATTTAGATTCTTGTGCATCTGTACATCTTACCAAAGATAAAATGCAAAATGAGGATTTTTCTAAATCTACAGTAGAAGTATTTACTGCAATCAATTAATCCCTTAAAGCTGATTCTGTAGGTAATATTACAATTAACCCATTAGTTGATGGAATTGTTACGCATGTTATTGCGCATGAAGTACACTACATGCCAGGTATTGCAGCTAACTTGTTGTCAGTTAGTAAAATCACAAGTAAAGGTAACACTGTTATCTTTGACAAGGATGGGGGTAAGGTAATCAATAGTGAAGATGAAGTAATTGCAACTGCAGTGCTAGATAATGGTATCTATAAACTAAACACGTCTGACTTACGTGAAAATAGATGTGTATTAGCTATTGAAAAAGATACTTCCCTTTGGCATCGTAGATTAGCTCAATTGAATAGAAAAAGCTTGATGTTGTTGCCCACTATGGTTTTAGGGACTGAGAAGGTACACATAAGTAGTGAACTATGTGAAACCTGTGTGATGGGAAAACAGGCAAGGTTCCCATTCCAAACTAGCAGATGCAGGGCATCTGAACCACTTGAGTTAATACACACAGATTTATGTGGCCCGATGGAAAATGTATCCCTTGGGGGTAACAAGTACTTTGTGACATTTATCGATGATTTTTCCCGCTACACATTTGTATATTTTTTGAAAGAAAAAAGTGAAGTAGCAAATATTTTCAGGGTGTTTTGTACAATGGTTGAAACACAATCAGGCAAACAACTGAAGTGTTTACGCTCAGATAATGGGACAGAATATACTAACAGCAAACTGCAAGCCTTCTTGAAAGATAAAGGCATTAAACACCAAA